>JAZDUH010000422.1:0-37500 GCA_036419115.1 Scarus forsteni
ACCTGTACACCTGTGCTGTCTCACCTGTACCTCTGTGCTGTCTCACCTGTACACCTGTGCTGTCTCACCTGTACCTCTGTGCTGTCTCACCTGTACCCCTGTGCTGTCTCACCTGTACCTCTGTGCTGTCTCACCTGTACCTCTGTGCTGTCTCACCTGTACCTCTGTGCTGTCTCACCTGTACACCTGTGCTGTCTCACCTGTACCTCTGTGCTGTCTCACCTGTACACCTGTGCTGTCTCACCTGTACCTCTGTGCTGTCTCACCTGTACCTCTGTGCTGTCTAACCTGTACCTCTGTGCTGTCTCACCTGTACACCTGTGCTGTCTCACCTGTACACCTGTGCTGTCTCACCTGTACCTCTGTGCTGTCTCACCTGTACCTCTGTGCTGTCTCACCTGTACCTCTGTGCTGTCTCACCTGTACCTCTGTGCTGTCTCACCTGTACACCTGTGCTGTCTCACCTGTACCTCTGTGCAGTCTCACCTGTACCTCTGTGCTGTCTCACCTGTATCTCTGTGCTCTCACCTGTACACCTGTGCTGTCTCACCTGTACCTCTGTGCTGTCTCACCTGCACACCTGTGCCGTTTCACCTGTACACCTGTGCCGTCTCACCTGTACACCTGTGCCGTCTCACCTGTACACCTGTGCTGTCTCACCTGTACACCTGTGCTGGCTCACCTGTACCTCTGTGCTGTCTCACCTGTACCTCTGTAGTGTGTCACCTGTACACCTGTGCTGTCTTACCTGTACGCCTGTGCTGTCTTACCTGTACACCTGTGCTATCTTACCTGTACACCTGTACACCTGTGCTGTCTTACCTGTACACCTGTTCTGTCTGTGCCTCAGGACAAGTCCAAAGAGAAGGGCTCTCGCTTCGACACCCTGAGGCACTCCCTGGCCGGGATGATCCGCTCGCCTAAAGCCATGTTAGGCTCCTCCTCCTCGGTAAGTCTCCACCCCTAATCAGTCTCACCTGTTTCACCTGTCCTGTCTCACCTGTCCTGTCTCACCTCTCACCTTTCCTGTCTCACCTGTCCTACTTCGCCTGTCTAACCTGTCCTGCCTCGCCTGTCTCACCTGTCCTGTCTCACCTGTCTCGTCTCACCTGTCTCACCTGTCCTGTCTCACCTGTTCTGCCTCGCCTGTCTCACCTGTCCTGTCTCACCTGTCCTGTCTCACCTGTCTCACCTTTCCTGTCTCACCTGTTCTGTCTCACCTGTCCTCCCTCGCCTGTCTCACCTGTCTCACCTGTCCTGTCACACCTGTCTCACCTGTCCTGTCACACCTATCCTGTCTCACCTGTCTCACCTGCAGCAGTTCTTCGATGTCATTCCTACGTCGGAGCGCCCCCTGGCAGAGCAGGAGTGGTACCACGGGGCGATCCCTCGCACTGAAGCTCAGGAGTTGCTACGGCAACAAGGCGACTTCCTGGTGAGAGAGAGTCACGGCAAACCGGGCGAGTACGTCCTGTCAGTGTTCTCTGACGACCAGCGGCGCCACTTCATCATCCAGTACGCCGACGTACGTATGCCACCTGAGGGCCAGGTTGATTGACAGCTGTCATTGTGATGTGTTGATTGACAGCTGTCATTGTGATGTGTTGATTGACAGCTGTCATTGTGCCGTGTTGATTGACAGCTGTCATTGTGACGTGTTGATTGACAGCTGTTATTGTGACGTGTTGATTGACAGCTGTCAGTCAGACGTGTTGATTGACAGCTGTCATTGTGGCGTGTTGATAGACTCTCTCTCTCGGCAGAGTCAGTACCGGTTCGAGGGCACGGGCTTCGCCACCATCCCTCAGCTCATCGAGCACCATTTCTCCACCAAACACGTCATCACGAAGAAGTCTGGCGTGGTGCTGCTGAACCCCGTCATCAAGGTGGCCATGTTTGTTAGTGTATGTCAACCAGTGGCGATCGCTCTAAGACTGCAAGGGAAGCTCAGCTTCCCCTAAAATGTCTTAAAAAAGTGTTGATATGTCCTGCTGTGTGTACATTTCATTGACTAAATATGCTCTAGAATACCTTCATCTTTTGTTCAGAATCAGCTACTTATCACAGGTAACTGGAGCGACTTTCTTCTCATTCATCCCCGCAGCGTCTCAGCGCTTTAACACAGCCGGACGCTGAGCGTCTTCTGACTTCGATGGGGAAGCGTAGAGTGGGTTGTTCCACTGTGAAAACTGGACGGTCATTGGATAAACGCTGGGCTTTGTCCCGCCCATCGGACGCTCAGCGTCTCTGGGGGTCTATGAGGCAGTGGGCTGGCCTGGACGCTCAGCTTCTACATGATGATTGGATGATCTGTCTGAGGCCGAATCCCTTTTTGATTGACAGTGAAATGAGCCAATCAGCGATCTTGAAGTATAACCCTCCACCGGAGCATCTTCTAAGTTTTATGTTCAGTTGTTCTGGAGAGGAGCTTCTCCTGTTTAAAGAGGCTCAAGTCTTACACCCACAACACAATGGACCAAGACCGTTAAAGCAGTCTAGCTCTGCTGGCCATTGAGAGAATACTGGTAACATCCCTGGAAAAGACACCTAGTTGGTACGACAGGGTCACAGATCATTTTCTTAAAAAGGAACAGAGGGTAGAATTTACATTTAAATAAATAAACTAATTTATGATGTGGGCCGGAAAAAAATGAGCTTCCCTCCTTGACTGACCAGCAGCCGCCACTGGTGTCAGCCCTTGCCTTACTCACCTGTGCAGGTAACTGAGCTGTGGTTGTGTGCAGGATAAGAAGTGGATCCTGAACCACGAGGACGTGACGCTGGGCGATCTGCTCGGGAAGGTGACCTCACTTCCTCTTCTCTTCACCTGCCTTCACTGCTGTGGGGAAGGTAACAGTCTGACTCCATCTCCCATCATGCCTCACTCTGCAGGGAAACTTTGGCGAGGTGTTCAAGGGCACGCTGCAGCGGGACAAAATGCCGGTCGCCGTCAAGACGTGTAAAGAAGATCTGCCGCCAGAGCTGAAGATCCGCTTCCTGTCCGAGGCCAGGTGATGTCATCAACAATCTGATTGGCTATTGTGTGTTGATGCCTGTCTCTGAATGGCTGGTTTGTGTTGATGATCCTCTCTGATTGGGTGGTGTGTGTTAATGCCTGTGTCTGATTGGGTGGTGTGTGTTGATGCCCATCTCTGATTGGGTGGTGTGTGTTGATGCCCATCTCTGATTGGGTGGTGTGTGTTGATGCTTGTCTCTGATTGGCTGCAGGATCCTGAAGCAGTACGACCATCCCAACATCGTGAAGCTGATTGGTGTTTGTACTCAGAGACAGCCGATCTACATCGTCATGGAGCTGGTTCCTGGTGGGTGGAGCTTGTCCTTGTTGCATTGAGCTGCTCTGTGATTGGTCAGTTTGTTGAAGGTTTGTGGGCGTGTCTTTCAGGTGGAGACTTCCTGTCGTTTTTGAGGAAGAAGAAAGACGAGCTGAAGACGAAGCAGCTGGTCCGTTTCTCTGTGGACGCTGCCGCAGGGATGGCGTACCTGGAGAGTAAGAACTGTATCCACAGGTAAATATTCTTATGTCCCACAGTCTTTGAATGCATTATCCAGATGTTCCAATGTCTTTAACTAATCTGTCTGATGTTTCAGTGTCCCTGAACACATCATTCCTCTGGTTAAAGAAGCCTTCATCCACATAAAACAAAGTCTCCATGCATCACTCAAATGTCCCCCTGCCCACAAACACACCACCCCATAATTGTAACATAATTATAAACCCTAACTGTCATTGAACACCTCTTCCTGCTGTTCTAGTGTGTGATTTTGAGAATGCCTTGTGCAAGTCTCCCACAGTGCTTGAAGGCATCACCTGCTCAGGTCACCTGTCAGCAGGGTCGGCCAATGGGAGGCCCCGATGGTCCTGACGCGTTTCTAACCAGGACGTCACCTCGGCGTGGCGTGGCGTGGTCTGACTGACCTCTGACCTTAAAGCGTGTGATGATCGGGCTCTCACTGTCTCGCCCTGCAGGGACCTGGCGGCGAGAACTGCCTGGTGGGCGGCAGCAGCGTCCTGAAGATCAGCGACTTCGATGAGCCGCCAGGAGGACGACGGGATCTACTCGTCATCCGGACTCAAGCAGATCCCCATCAAGTGGACCGCCCCCGAGGCCCTGAACTACGGTACGCTGCCCTGTGATTGGCTCTGATGATACTGCTCTGTGATTGACTTTGATGATACTGCCCTGTGATTGGCTCTGGTCTACTTCCCTGTGATTGGCTGTTTCAGGTCGTTACAGCTCAGAGAGTGATGTGTGGAGTTATGGGATCCTGCTGTGGGAGACCTTCAGTTTGGGGGTGTGTCCTTATCCTGGGATGACCAATCAGCAGGCCCGAGAGCAAGTGGAGAAAGGTAAGCCATCAGAGTAACAGGAAGTGTAAGAACCACTTCCTGTTTTAGTCAATATCAAAATTTGCACAAACTCAGCACAGTAAAGTGCGCCCCCTCTGACTCCTCCCCCTGCCCTCATGGTTGCTAGGTTACAGGATGGCGTGTCCTCAGCGCTGTCCCGAGGACGTCTACAAAGTGATGCAGCGCTGCTGGCAGTATAACCCCGAGCGGTTCAGCGAGCTGCACCTCGACCAGGCCGCCATCAAGAAGAAGTGACATCATCACACACCGCCATCAGGAAGATATGACATCATCACACACCGCCATCAGGAAGATATGACATCATCACACACCGCCATCAAGAAGATATGACATCATCACACACCGCCATCAGGAAGATATGACATCATCACACACCGCCATCAAGAAGATATGACATCATCACACACCGCCATCAGGAAGATATGACATCATCACACACCGCCATCAAGAACAGATGACATCATCAAGAAGATATGACATCATCACACACCGCCATCAGGAAGATATGACATCATCACACACCGCCATCAAGAACAGATGACATCATCACACGCCGCCATCAAGAAGATATGACATCATCACACACCGCCATCAAGAACAGATGACATCATCACTTATGTGGTCACATTTTAGAGTGATGACATCATCCAAGTGACATCATCACACATGGCCCACATCAAAGGAAGTTAAGATTCGCCCTCTACTTTATTTTTTAACTAAAAGCTTTGATCTTTTATCGTGACACGGATGATGACGTCATCTTTTGAACGCACTGAGCATGTCTGTTAGCTAGCAGGAAGCAGCTAAAGAAGCTAACGTATATTTCGCGGTTAGCCTTTAGCTTCTGTTTGAACACTACTGTGAGGTTAGCACGTCAGTGGCTAGCTCCGTTAGCTTTGGTAAACACATCAAACCTGATGGGACACTAAGTCATCAAAACAAACTTTATTAAACATGTAAATAGAGTTTACGCTGACTTTTTTATTTATTTTATATGTTTGCTAGAACTTTATAAAAATATGCAAATTTAAAAAGTGCCAAACATTTGAGAGCGTAAACAAACAGGAAGGTGACTACACCTGTCTCTGAGCTCTGAACCTGAGGTCAACGTAACACACTACCAGGCCACGCCCCCTGCCTATATCCCTCTCTGTTACCATGGCAACAGTAATCAACACTACAGAGGACCAATCAGCTGTTTGCTTTCTTTAAATTTATTTATTTTTTATGCTTTTAGAGTCTGTCGAAATAAAAGCTCAAACATGACTTTTACTTTGAAAAGAACAAGCTGGCAGTCTTCATAGACCACGCCCACTCAAACTTTAAAAGCATTTTTGGACCAATCAAGGACTTTGTTTTCCTTCCTTATGTTTAAAGTCTAAAGTCAAAAGTAAGCAGAGAAATGACGGTAAAGTTTATTTTGGTTAAAAACAAGTTTATGTGAAGAAAAACCTGTTTAAAAGTTCAGAAATAAGTTTGAGTTTTAATATAAATTTGTATAATCTGCCTCCTTGTGGACCGTGAAGGCGGAGCCTAAATGATGATGTCACAGCTCCGCCGCGCTGCCTACTGTCACTGTAAATAACCTGAGATGATTTAACGGTTTGTTTTTTAGGTCAGTCTTAGTTTCTCTGTGCAACACTAATCTCTTTTATATTGTTAAACTCTTTATACGAACATTTTCATTTATTAAAGAAAGATGATCAAAAGCTTTGGCTGTTTCAGTTTTTTTTTTTTATCATCTCTTGATTAAATGACCCTTGACCTTTTATTAGAGTTAACCCTTCAGCTCCAGGGACGAGGCCGACGTCGGTGTACGAACAGCAGTCTGGTGATAGGGACTGATCTCACCTGGTCCAGGTGAAGGCTGACGTAAGTCCACGTGCCCAGGTACAGAGACCACGCCCACCTGGTCACTGGAGACCACCTCCCCACTCAGGCGTCCCCATGGAGACCTGGTCCTGACCCACAGGCTCATTAACTAACGACCCCTCGTGATTAACGAGCCACAGGTGTGTTTTTGTCATCAAACATTTTTATTGGTTATTAAAACTGTAAACTTCCAAATAAGGTCGGCAGCGTCGCAGGTTTGGGGTGGGGTTTGTACCCGATTCGCTCATTGATAAGCTCCGCCCTCGAAGCGCCTGTGGATGATGAAGCTGATGCAGATGCTCCGCCCCCAATGAGATCAACATTTATGACAGAGGCCCCGCCCACTCCACCTCCTGACTCCGCCTCCTCCCGCTGTCGCTTCCTGGCCTGTTCAAAGGAAAATAATATAATCAATAAAATATTAAGAATAAATCATGTAGTTTATATTTGATGGAAAGATTTAAAAATACAAAATGATTTGAGTTTATTGATGATGGATGACGGACGCTCGTCGATCATCGCTGAGCTTCACAGCACCTCAGACCGACTCTGATGGTTCACGTTCACAGCACTGATTTATATTATAATGTTCAATATGACGGGGAGGGCTGGGAAATATATCGATTAAAGGATAAGTTCTGTTCCTACAGCTTTCACATTGTTTATAGAATGAAGTAGAACAATATACTCACCCAGAAGGCTTTCCTGATCCAAACAGTGCTTCAGGAGATATTTAGATCCAAAATCGAGCAGCAGACATCCGTATAATGGTAGCACACGGGGCATGTATAGCGCCGCTCCTAAAACTGCATTAATCATCCAAAAACTCATTAGTTTCACCAATATTTCATCATGGTCCGCTAACGCTACTCCTCCATTACAGTCTGTGTCACTCCAGACATGTTTTTGTGACTGTGCTGACCTCTGAACTGAAGAAGAATGTTTGCCTCTGCACATGTGCAGTACAGCTCATTGTTTCAGAGGCGACAGCCGGCTACTCAACGACTTTCTTCTTCCAGTTTTGTGCAAAATGGATGAATATCTATGGGATGAAGATGTTGTGGAGGAGAACTTTGAATATGATGGGTGTCCTTACAGTTTGGAGCCAGAGTTTACAGATGAGGAGCTCATCGAAAGGAGGACGCAGAGGCAAAGAGAAGAACAGCTGACCAGAGAGCAGTCTTCAGTTCAGAGGTCAGCACAGTCACAAAAACATGGGTGGAGCGACACAGACTGTAATGGAGGAGTAGCGTGAGCGGACCATGATGAAATATTGGTGAAACTAATGAGTTTTTGGACGATTAATGCAGTTTTAGGAGCGGCGCTATACATGCCCCGTGTGCTACCATTATATGGATGTCCGCTGCTCGATTTTGGATCTAAATATCTCCTGAAGCACTGTTTGGATCAGGAAAGCCTTCTGGGTGAGTATATTGTTCTACTTCATTCTATAAACAATGTGAAAGCTGTAGAAACCAAACTTATCCATTAAGTATGAGAAGATTGAAAAATTCAAAATCCAAATTTTTGTCCATGACTCACTTTGGAGGGCTTTACACGAGTACAAATTTGTAAGACTGCAGTAAAATAAACTATCGATCTGGTGATTTTGACACACAGAGACGCGTATTTGTCCATGACTCTGCATCTTTTTTTAAACGGGTCTGCAGGTGGATATCTGCGTATTCGTCTTCATGCTGTAGTTGGTATGAACATAAGTCCGGAAAAGACGGTGACCTCATAGCACCCCTCCTCCTCCTCAAACATTGCTACGACTTTTATACCAACATTTGCTCACAGAACACCAACAACACCAGCTACAGCAACAACAGCAACAAGTGCTCATGCAGAGACACAGCATGTTACGCGTGCATGAGCACTTGTTGACGTGGAATCACCTCGGAGCAGAACCAGACGGGCAACCCCACAGGATTTTGCGTTGTCATGTAAATGCACCAGCCTATGTACAATACGATGTGGAAACAGTGATACATGTTTTGATGCCGACGCCAAGACAACACGGGGCCGTCCTCGTGTGAGGAGGACCTTTAACTCCCCTGGTAAATATAAAGAGAATGTGCACTGAGTCCATTTTACACCAGGATTTGTTTTTTTATGAGATTAAATACTGACTATAAAGTCAAAGACACTCATGTCCAAACTACAACATGAATACAAATCAGATTTATCACCAGTAAAAAATTCACTTTAGTTTGAAATATTTCAATAAAATTGATTAAAATCTTGTTTTGTGTCATTTCTGTCTTCTTTTTCATCAAATCTGTGAATCTATTTCTATAAAGACGGAGTTTTGATGAAATGAATGGATGCAGGTTAATGTGATTTTCTCTAAAATAATAAAACAGTCTAACAGAGATGACTGAAGGATCATCGTTCTTGTTTTAATAAAGTTCATTTTTGTTCTTAAGATGAACTCGTTTTCTTATTTCTGAACATCGATGTGATTTTATTACGGATACAAACCTCCAGCTCCTTCTTGACGCTCTCGAACTCCTCTGTGTCGTCGATCTTCAGCTCCAGACGAGTCGGCTTCCTCCTGAGCATCTTCAGGCTGAAACAGGAAACAGGAAACAGGAAACAGGTGAGCCAGTGATGTCACAGACTCACCTGCAGGTCACACGAGCAGAACCCAGAAGAACGTGGAAGCTAATGTGACTGTTCTTATATATTCTCTGTGAGCTCGTCGGAGTGCAGGGATGTGCTCTAATGTTTACTGCGTCATTAAAGTGTCTGATCTGCTCTGTCACTCAGCATCAGGAGGTGTGTTAGGTCTGGACAGGTGTTTGGTTCACACCTGCAGCAAAGGCTGCATTCCAGTAACCTCTGAACTGGGAGTGACATCATCTCTGACTTATTGGTGTTCCAGTTGAAGTCGTTAAAAAACGTGCCGATCTACCAGGCTATTGTTAGCTGTTGTTAGCACGCCCTGTGTTGTTGTTCACAAATATCACATGAAGAATGTGATTATCACTATGGCAGCATTTTTGTAAATATAAGTCTAACAATACTATGTATACAGCTGATCTAGAGCGACACACCCCAGTCAGAAGTGACAATAAATGGATTATTACAGGAGCTAAATAACTGTTCACACTGGGGGCATCCATCTTCCATTATCAACTCGGGGGTGGCGAGGTTTCACCGAGTTCACAGTAGGAAATTCAGACTTCAGGGGACGTTCCAGTTGCAGTTTCCTACTCGGAACTCGGAAATTCCTACTTCTGACTACAACTGGAACGCACCAAGAGCCAGGAGCTCCGCCCCTCAGCGAAGGCTTTAGGAGGGAAGAGTTCAAAATATCAACTGGAAAAGAAAATAAATAAAAAATATAGTTTTCAGAGAAGTGTGCTTCAAACGGTTCGCTGGATTTAGACTCTGAGACGACTGTGTCTGTTTACGGTTTATGAAAACAAAGACACTGAAAAAGACTTCTGTTCACCTTCAGAGTCAAAGAGGACGGAGATGTTTTTGTCTGATTCATGAACTCTGTGTCTGTAATGTGTATAAACACAGACATGAGGATTATTATGGTCTGTAATGTGTATAAACACAGACATGAGGATTATTATGGTCTGTAATGTGTACAATATAAACACAGACATGAGGATTATTATGGTCTGTAATGTGTACAATATAAACACAGACATGAGGATTATTATGGTCTGTAATGTGTATAAACACAGACATGAGGATTATTATGGTCTAATGTGTACAATATAAACACAGACATGAGGATTATTATGGTCTGTAATGTGTACAATATAAACACAGACATGAGGATTATTATGGTCTGTAATGTATAATATAAACACAGACATGAGGATTATTATGGTCTGTAATGTACAATATAAACACAGACATGAGGATTATTATGGTCTGTAATGTGTATAAACACACAGACATGAGGATTATTATGGTCTGTAATGTGTACAATATAAACACAGACATGAGGATTATTATGGTCTAATGTGTACAATATAAACACAGACATGAGGATTATTATGGTCTGTAATGTGTACAATATAAACACAGACATGAGGATTATTATGGTCTGTAATGTGTATAAACACAGACATGAGGATTATTATGGTCTGTAATGTGTATAATATAAACACAGACATGAGGATTATTATGGTCTGTAATGTGTATAAACACAGACATGAGGATTATTATGGTCTGTAATGTGTATAAACACAGACATGAGGATTATTATGGTCTGTAATGTGTATAATATAAACACAGACATGAGGATTATTATGGTCTGTAATGTGTATAAACACAGACATGAGGATTATTATGGTCTAATGTGTATAATATAAACACAGACATGAGGATTATTATGGTCTGTAATGTGTATAAACACAGACAGAGGATTATTATGGTCTGTAATGTGTACAATATAAACACAGACATGAGGATTATTATGGTCTGTAATGTGTATAAACACAGACATGAGGATTATTATGGTCTGTAATGTATATAAATAAACACAGGTGATTATTATGGTCTGTAATGTGTACAATATAAACACAAACATGAGGATTATTATGGTCTGTAATGTGTATAAACACAGAAATGAGGATGATTATGGTCTGTAATGTGTATGACATAAACACAGACATGTGAATCATTATGGTCTGGAATGTGTAGAAACACAGACATGAGCTAACAGGCTAACCTCTGGATTATTATGGTCTGTAATGTGTACAATATAAACACAGACATGAGGATTATTATGGTCTGTAATGTGTACAATATAAACACAGACATGAGGATTATTATGGTCTGTAATGTGTATAAACACAGACATGAGGATTATTATGGTCTGTAATGTGTATAAACACAGACATGAGGATTATTATGGTCTGTAATGTGTATAATATAAACACAGACATGAGGATTATTATGGTCTGTAATGTGTATAAACACAGACATGAGGATTATTATGGTCTGTAATGTGTACAATATAAACACAGACATGAGGATTATTATGGTCTGTAATGTGTACAATATAAACACAGACATGAGGATTATTATGGTCTGTAATGTGTATAAACACAGACATGAGGATTATTATGGTCTGTAATGTGTATAAACACAGACATGAGGATTATTATGGTGCTGATCTAATGGTCTGTAATGTTATAAACACAGACATGAGGATTATTATGGTCTGTAATGTGTCATAATTCATCAAATGACGAAAAGAGTTTGTTTATATTTATATTAGTAATATATATTATATATATACTAGTGCTGAGAACACTGATCAGCATATAAATAATCTTTATCATACATAAAATAATCTATTATTCATAAATCTACATCAGTGAATAAACTGTTTTTCTGGTGTGTGTCCTGTTTCTGTTTGTTTATATCTGCCTCTCTATATATGTATACAGTATATATATATATATATATATATATATATATATATATATATATATATATATATAAATACACACACACACACATATATATATATAAAGAGAAATAAAACAGAAGAAAACAATATTTAGGGGATTATTTTCCCTTTAATGTATAAACACAGACATGAGGATTATTATGGTCTTAAATGTTTACACAGACATGAAATTATTCATGGTCTTAATGTTTACACACTGAAATTGGTCTGTAATGTGTATAATTACTGCATGATGATTATCTTTATCTAAGTTATTTAACTCCAGCTGATGACATGAGCAGCTTCTCACGTCTTCAACAACCATGTCAAAGACACATCCTGTGGTCGTGGAAAAGATGTTAGTCTGTTTAAGAAGGTCAAATATTTGGCATCAAGCAGAGAAAACATCTAAGGAGATTGAAGAAACTACTAAAACTGACTTAAGAACTGTCCAATACATTATTAAAAACTGAAAGGATAGTGGGGAACCATCGTCTTCAAGGAAGAAATGTGGTCAGAATAAAATCCTGAATGATGGTGATCGGTGAATCACTTAAACGTTTGGCCAAATCAAATCAAAGAAAAACAACAGCAGAACTCAGGGGGGTGTTTAATAGTGAAAGTAAGAGCATTTCCACACACACAATGTGAAGGGAACTCAAGGGATTGGGACTGAACAGCTGTGTAGCCTTAAGAAAACCACTGATCAGTAAGGCTAAGCAGAAAAAAGGCTTCAGTTTGCTAGGGAGCATAAAGATTGGACTGTGGAGGACTGGAAGAAGGTCATGTGGTCTGATGAGTCCAGATTGACCCTGTTCCAGAGTGATGGGAGCATCAGGGGAAGAAGAGAGGCAGGTGAAGTGATGCACCCATCATGCCTAGTGCCTACTGTCCAAGCCTGTGGGGGCAGTGCTGTGATCTGAATCAGACTGTAATCAAAGCTAAAGGAGAAATACTCGAGTATGAGACCTTTTTTTGATGTTGACTGTTATTTTAGACCAGTTAGCGTATTTGTTACAATCAAGTATGAAGTCTTTAAATCCATAAATGTAACCCTTCACACTGTTATGATCTATTTTCTTATTTGTTATGTCATTTCCTGTAGCTGTGTTTTTTGCGTTCATCCTATATATGTATACAGTATATATATATATATATGTATATAGTTTCTGTTGGTGGTGATTTAAAGAGGCTGCAGGTTTCTGCTCAGCTGTACAGACACACACACACACATATATATATATATATAAAGAGAAATAAAAAGGAGAAAATATTTAAAATGATTTTTCCTTTTAATGTCTGCACTGTTTTTGTCACAAGGTCTGTCTCATGCACCGTCTGTTGTTTTGAGACTGACTGACTGATTCTCCCAGCAGCCTCTGGGGGGCGCCGCAGCAGCATCTGACGAACATTAAAGAAGCAAAATGTCGGAGCCTCTGTTGGACTAATTACTGCATGAAGAGGTCGGGTTTTCTAAGCCTGGAGGAGAAGGAGCGCGAGCGTCTGAGTGCCGAGGAGGAGGCAGCTTCTCATTTCTTCAACAACTGTGAAGGCACATCTCCTCAGGTGGGCGGGGCATGGCGAGAGTGCTCCAGTGGTTCAGGTTTTTATATTTGAGGGACCAAAGTTAGAAAGAATTAGCGGGCTGAGCTTTAGCATCCCCAAGGGCGGCGGCGGATTCTTCCTCCACGCCTTTCTGAGCCGCCGTGTGGGCGTGCCTGAGCCAGGTGGACCATGTAGTCAGAGTCTAGTCTGACTGACTCCATTTCCCATGATGCCCTGCAGGGGAGACCCTGGAGATGGAGGAGCGGGTCAGCGAGCGGCAGCAGGAAGCGCTCGCCGCGTTTGAGCGGCGCAGGCGAGCGCGGCAGATCACCGTCTCCACGGACGACGCCGAGGTGAAGGCGGGGCTACGAGCGCTCGGGGAGCCAATCACGCTGTTCGGAGAGGGACCAGCTGACCGCAGAGAGAGGTGAGGTGAACGACCGGCGGGGCTGAAGGTCACAGGAGGTCAAAGGTTAACCTGAGGTCTGTGTCCTCAGGCTGAGGAGCGTCCTCTCCGTGGTCGGCCCGGACGCCCTGAAGAAGTCCAGGAGGGACGAGGAGCGGGCCAAGAGGTCCCAGGACGAGGTAGTGGGGGGGGGGGGGGGGCAGAGGGTGGACCGGGGTTAGGGTCAAAGGTCACCTTCTTCTCTCTGTCCAATCACAGTGCCAGCAGACATGGTACCACGAAGGCTCCGCCTCTCTGAAAGAAGCTCGCCTCTGGTTGGCCAAGTACTCGCTGCCCCGGTGAGTCTAAGTGCTTAGGAAAGGAGGCTCAATGCTTCCTTTATTAGCTCCTTTAGCATAGGATACACCGAAGCATCCTTTAGGAAAGGAGAGGAGATTATTCTGTCCCACAATTCTCTGCAGCAACAGCTTTTATAAACAGTGAAGAGAGCAGGTTATGAGACATTTGATGTTGATTCTGTTTTAAACTTGGTTCAATATGAATCATTTGTACTCTATTAGATTGTGGTCTTAACAGTTTGTGCCTTTCTTTCCTTCAGTTCATTTATTTTCATGCACTGATTGGTGTTCATGTTGATAATGAGAGGACAGATTTATTTACATCCTCACTTCAACATCGGTTATGCACACCTCATTTTTACTAAAGGAACAACATTGTCATGATACACCAGCTCTTCTAAGATGAGCTCCTTTCCTAAGTCCTTCTGAAGTCTCCTTTATCCTTTCCTAAGTCCTTCTGAAGTCTCCTTTCTCCTATCCTAAGTCCTAAGTCCTTCTGAACTCTCGTTTCTCCTTTCCTAAGTCCTTCTGAATTCTTCTTTCTCCTTTCCTAAGTCCCTCTGAACTCTTCTTTCTCCTTTCCTAGGTCCTTCTGAACTCTCCTTTCTCCTTTCCTAAGTCCTTCTGAACTCTCCTTTCTCCTTTCCTAAGTCCTTCTGAACTCTCCTTACCTTAACCTCATGACCTCCTCCATTGGGGTTAAGGAGAAGTGGTTGGGGAAGGTGGTTAGGAAAGGACTTAGGAGGCGACTATTCCACCTCAGCCTCAGTCTCAGTTCTGCCTTTGGGCCATGTGGGTTCGAACACCGGGGCCTGGTGTGAGCCCGGGCAGGTAGAGCATGAGCACGTCTGTGAACGCTCCCTGAGTTCAAGAGGAGGAAGCTGATTGGTTGTTATTATTGACCCTGCTTGTGATTGGCTGCTCAGGGCGATGAGGCGTCTGGAGACTGCACGTGCTCAGAAAGAGGTCTCTGAGTCAACCAGGACGATCAAACAGCAGGAGCTGCACAAGAGCCTGAGGGTGAGGCTGAGCCCAGGAGGGGGGGTGTTGTCTGCCAATCACACGGCTGCCAATCACATCGCTGCCTGACGTCTTCTTCTTCTTCTTCAGAATCTGAATAACTTCTGCAGTCAGATCGGTGATGATCGACCAATCAGCTTCTGCCACTTCAGCCCCGACTCTAAGATGCTGGCCACCGCCTCCTGGTAAGCCCGCCCCGCCATGACAACAAACTTAAAGTGAGACATTCACAAAAGGATTAAACAGATTATTTCACTTTGCTCTCGTGTCTGCAGAGATGAACCCTTTGACTGTTTACGTTCTTAAATGAGTTTAAACTTTTCCTAAAATCTACTGAAAGAAGTTCAAACACAAAAACTCTACAGAGATGGACAATAACCAATAACAGGCTAATACCCCGAGCACAGATACTTAGATTTTATATTTTTATTCATAGTTTAATTTTTATGACTGTTGATATTGTCATCCAAAAATGACCGTTGACTTCGTCCTCAGCAGTGTTCACACTGTTCTGCTTGGAATGGTCAAAACGTTAGCATGACCACATTGGTTTTGTCACAAAAACATTTTCACTAAAGTTTGTAAATGAGTGGGCGGGGGTGCCCCGGCTGACCCTCTGAGGTGCCCCGGCTGACCCTCTGGGGTGCCCCGGCTGACCCTCTGAGGTGCCCCGGCTGACCCTCTGAGGTGCCCCGGCTGACCCTCTGGGGTGCCCCGGCTGACCCTCTGAGGCGCCCCGGCTGACCCTCTGAGGCGCCCCGGCTGACCCTCGGGTGCTGTGTCTGTTTTCTGTCCATCTGCCTTTAAAATCACATTTCAAACAAAACAAACAGAAACATGGTTTTATAGGTTAGCATTAGCGATCCAGACTCAGCATCTCGTCGTGATTCATTTTTTAATTTTTATTATTGTTATTTTGTCCATGTTTTACTGCCATGGTCATGCTATGATGAAGCTAATGCTAACATGCTAATCTGCCAACAGGAGCGGCCTGTGTAAGCTGTGGTCTGTGCCCGACTGTAACCTGATCCGAACTCTCAGAGGTGGGCGGAGCTTCACTTTCACCTTGACTCATATATACCTGTTTTGAACAGAGCACATCCTGTTAAATCACACAGCAGTCACAACGAGCGCGTCACTCCACAGTAAACAGTACACGGTCAGGGTGCTAGCACGTTGGCGCCCTCCTGTGGCCGTTTAAGTAAAGACACATGAGTGAATGTTCTACTGTTCCAATGTGAAGGTGTCCTGATGTTCTGAGACTCCACCCAATTTTTTTCCTCACCCCTCTGATTGGTTACAGGTCACAACACCAACGTGGGCGCCGTCATGTTCCGCCCGCAGGCCGGGGTCTCCCTCGACCAATCAGACGTCAGCCTAGCCTCCTGTGCGGCTGACGGATCAGTGAAGCTGTGGAACCTAGAGAGGTGAGGGGCGGGGCTTAGTGGTAACTCCGCCCTGCCCCATATATGGTCACTCACCTCTCTCTTTTCCATTACCATAGTGACGAGCCGGTGGCCGACATCGAAGGTCACAGCACGCGAGTGTCACGAGTGACGTGGCACCCATCAGGACGGTTCTTAGGAACCACCTGGTACAACAAACTCACACACAGAACTACACAACAAAAACAACAAAACTACACTACAACAACATAACACAACTACACAGTAACACAACTACACTACAACAATGTAACACAACTACACAACAACACCACTACATTACAACAACATAACAATACAACTACACAACAACAACAAAACAACACAACTACACACAACCCAACAACAACAAAGCAACACAACTACACAGCAACAAAACAACACAACTACACCACAACAATGAAACACAACTACACTACAACATAATACAACTACACAACAACAAAACAACAGAACTACACTACAACAATGAAACACAACTACACAACAACACAACTACACTACAACAATGAAACACAACTACACAACAACACCACTACATTACAACAACATAACAATACAACTACACAACAACAACAAAACAACACAACTACACAACACAACAACAACAAAGCAACACAACTACACAGCAACAAAACAACACAACTACACCACAACAATGAAACACAACTACACAACTACACTACAACATAATACAACTACACAACAACAAAACAACAACAACAGAGCAACACAACTACACTACAATGAAACAACTACACAACAACAAAACAACTACAAAACAACAATGAAACACCACTACACAACAACAGCAAAACAACACAACTACACAACAACAAAACAACTACAAAACAACAATGAAACACCACTACACAACAACAGCAAAACAACACAACTACACTACAGCAACAACAAAACAACTCAACTACACTACAACAACATAATACAACTACACAACAACAAAACAACACAACTACACTACAACATAACACAACTATACAACAACAAAACAACAGTAAAACAACAAAACACCTCAACTATACAACAACACAACTACACTACAGCAGTGAAACAACTACACAACAAAAACAAAACTACACTACAACAACATAACACAACTACACAGCAACAAAACAACAGAACTACACTACAACAATGAAACACAACTACACAACAACACAACTACACTACAACAATGAAACACAACTACACAACAACACCACTACATTACAACATAACAATACAACTACACAACAACAACAAACAACACAACTACACAACACAACAACAACAAAGCAACACAACTACACAGCAACAAAACAACACAACTACACAACAACAATGAAACACAACTACACAACTACACTACAACATAAACTACACAACAACAAAACAACAACAACAGAGCAACACAACTACACTACAATGAAACAACTACACAACAACAAAACAACTACAAAACAAAAATGAAACACCACTACACAACAACAGCAAAAAAACACAACTACACAACAAAAAAACAACTACAAAACAACAATGAAACACCACTACACAACAACAGCAAAACAACACAACTACACTACAGCAACAACAAAACAACTCAACTACACTACAACAACATAATACAACTACACAACAAAACAACACAACTACACTACAACATAACACAACTATACAACAACAAAACAACAGTAAAACAACAAAACACCTCAACTATACAACAACACAACTACACTACAGCAGTGAAACAACTACACAACAACACAGCAACAACAAAAAACAGCACAACCACACAACAACAGAACAACACAACTACACTGCAACAATGAAACACAACTACACAACAGCAACAACAAAACAACTCAACTACACAACACAACTACACAACAACTCAACTATACAACAACAAAACAACTCGACTAAACAACTCAACTACACAACAAACAAAAAACACAACACAACTTTACAGCAACAATGAACAGCACAACTACAACAACAAAAAACAAAAACACTACACTATTACGGCGAAACAACTACACTTCACTGTGCATTTTACATGTCACAATGACAAAAAATTTTATTCTTTTCTACACAACGAAACAACACAACTACACAACAACAACGAAAAACAGCAACAAAACAACACAACTTTACTACAATGAAACAACTCAGCTACACAACAACACAACTACACTACGACTATGAAATAAACAAAACAACAGCACAACTACACAACAACAAAACAACCCAACTACACTACAACAAAAAAACAACTACACAACAACAAAAAACTCACCTCCACAGCAACATCTAAAAACAGAACTACAAAACAACACAACTACACTACAACAACAAAAAAGAACTCAACTACACAACAATGAAACACAACTTACCAACAACAAACAACTCAACTTCAAAACAACACAACTACACTACAGCAAAATAACTACACAACTACTACAACAACAAATGCCAATTTCAGAACAACAAAACTACACTACAACAACAAAAACAACTCAACTACACAACAACAACTCAACTACACAACAATGAAACACAACTTACCCACAACAACAAACAACTCAATTTCACAACAACACAACTACACTACAACAAAATAACTACACAACAACACTACTACTTGTCAACAACAAAACAACTACATAAAAAACTACACAACTACACTACAACAACAAAAACCCCACAACTACACAACAATGAAACATAACTACACAACAACAACAAAACAACAGTTGCAAAACAACAAAATTATATAAAAACTGCACCGCTAACAAACAATTGTAAAACAACTAACAATGAAAAACACAAACACTTCCAAACAACTAAACAAAAACAACTCACAGCTAGCAACGACTCAACAACACTACACAACAAAACAACGGTACAGACACCATTAACAGTATAAAACAACACAAAACAACTACAGACAAAACTACACAACAAAGCAACAATAACACTACAGCAACAATAGCAACTACTAAACAACAATAAAACAACTACACAATAGCACAACAACAAGCTGACACTTTTAATAACAACAATTTAAAAAACATCATAACAAAACTGGAAAACACAACAATCTTCCCGATAGGACAGAATAACAAAACAGTTTAATGGACTTTATCTTCGCTTCCATAAGAGTGCAAAGATCATTGACTCACGCCACGTAAACGCTTACAGATCGTTAATAACAATCTTTAATGACGCTCTCTGCAGTTACGACAACTGTGGGACCTCGAGGTCCAGGAGGAGATTCTTCATCAGGAGGGTCACAGCAAAGGAGTCCACGACCACTTCCACCCTGACGACACCACACAATGAACACACAACAGCACGCCACAACGCACCACACAATGACACACAACAGCACGCCACAACGCACCACATATTAAACCAACAACAGCAACAACAACGCACCACACAATGAACACACAACAGCACGCCACACGTACAACAGCAACAACGAACAACACACAACAACAGCACACATAATTACACACCAACAATCCACAGATGGTGTCAATGCTTTGTGTCTGTTCCACGTTACAAACAGAAGCAGCAGGTCAGTCACGGTCACCGGTGCAGACGGTTAAATTAGCCAAAGATATGCCGTCAGCAGAGCCGCGAGTGAAAAAACAAAAGAGTCTGAAAGAAGAAGAGCGCCGTTTGAAAAATGATTTTAACACTGACTCACCGTCTCGGAGCTCCAGCAGCTCAATCTAAAGACCGAGGTCACACAGAGTGATGATGACGATGATGTTTGTCTTTGACCACGCCCCTCTGTTCTCTGGTCCAATCAGAGGGCTGGATGCCTTTGGCCGAGTGTGGGACCTTCGGACAGGACGATGCGTCGTCTTTCTGGAGGGACACCTGAAGGAGATCTACAGCCTGCACTTCTCGCCCAACGGGTCAGCCAATCACAGAGCAGCATGATGTTATCACAGCCAATCACAGAGCAGCATGATGTTATCACAGCCAATCACAGAGCAGCATGATAGAACACAGCCAATCACAGAGCAACATGATAGAATACAGCCAATCACAGAGCAACATGATAAGCATGATAGAATACAGCCAATCACAGAGCAACATGATAGAATACAGCCAATCACAGAGCAACATGATGGAATACAGCCAATCACAGAGCAACATGATAAAACACAGCCAGTCACAAAGCAGCATGATGTTATCACAGCCAATCACAGAGCAGCATGATAGAACACAGCCAATCACAGAGCAGCATGATAGAACACAGCCAATCACAGAGCAGCATGATGTTATCACAGCCAATCACAGAGCAGCATGATGTTATCACAGCCAATCACAGAGCAGCATGATAGAACACAGCCAATCACAGAGCAGCATGATAGAACACAGCCAATCACAGAGCAGCATGATAGAACACAGCCAATCACAGAGCAGCATGATAGAACACAGCCAATCACAGAGCAGCATGGTCTCTACTGTGGCCCCACCTGCAACCTTCTGTTTTGTTTACAGCATTTGTTTGTTTGTTTGTTTCAGGTATCACCTGGCCACAGGAAGTGGAGATAACACCTGTAAGGTTTGGGAGCTGAGAAACAGGAAGTGTTTGTACACAGTCCCCGCCCACCAGAACCTGGTGTCAGCTGTCCGCTTCCAACGTAAACAGAAACACTTTACCTGTCTCATGCTACTCTTATTTTGACACCTTCCTGTTTGTGTCTCTGACATCACTTCCTGTGTGCATGCAGCCACAGACGGTCACTTCCTGTTGACCGGAGCGTACGACAACACGGCGAAGGTCTGGAGTCACCCCGGCTGGACGCCTCTGAAGACACTAGCGGGACACGAGGGGAAGGTAGAGATCTGTGCTGTGATTGGTCAGTTAAGACTCCGCTGCTGATTGGATGAGACTCCCACATTAATCTGTGTACCTGTCCACAGGTAATGGGCGTGGACGTGTCACCTGACGGGAAACTGATCGCCACGAGCTAAACTCTGGCTGTCTGAGTGATGATGTCACAGTGATGTCACAGTGATGTCATGAGGCTGAATGTAGCTGAAATGTTTTTGTTTTTGTTTTCTACAAATAAACATGTTTGTTTAGATTTTTGGAATAAAATTTTTTTCTTTTATTCTTTTGGATCAGTAAATTAATTCTGAGTGTTTTAATGAGTCGATCAGCAGGTGGCGCTGTGGCACCGCCCTCTGTGTCCCAGCAGTGTCTGATTAAACTGACTCAGAAGCCGTTACTTTGAATCACGCCGTCACTTCCTGCTGTCGTCTCCCCTGCAGCTCCGCCCCTCTTTTCTGATTGGACTAAGCAGTGGAGGTTACCAGGATGGACCTGCAGGATTTCAGAATCAGGCGGGTTCACCTGCTGTGTTAGGTTGACCTCTGTATGACCTCTGATCAGCTGCTCAGACCTGCTGACGTCACTAACCTTTCTTGTTTATTCTTTATTGACTTTATTAGACTGCTGCAAGAGTCGAACACATGAAATAAATCTTTGTTCTAACAGTGAGTTAGTGTGTCCAGACGTGAGATGAAATCTGATTACATTTATTTTAAAGGTGCTGTGAGGAGAATCTATTACCACCTACAGAAAGACTCTGCTACCCATGAGCACGCACGAGGCAACTGTCGTAATGCTGCGTTCCAGTAACCTCGGAACTGGGAGCGACATCATCTCTGACTTATTGGTGTTCCAGTTGAAGTCGTAAAAAAACATGCCGATCTACCAGGCTATTGTTAGCTGTTGTTAGCATGCCCTGTGTTGTTGTTCACAAATATCACATGAAGAATGTGATTATCACTATGGCAGCATTTTTGTAAATATAAGTCTAACAATACTATGTATACAGCTGATCTAGAGCCACACACCCCAGTCAGAAGTGCAAATAAATGGATTATTACAGGAGCTAAATAACTGTTCACACTGGGGGCATCCATCTTCCATTGTCAACTCAGGGGTGGTGAGGTTTCACCGAGTTCCCAGTAGGAAATTCAGACTTCGGGGGACGTTCCAGTTGCAGTTTCCTACTCGGCACTCAAAATTCCTACTTCTGACTACAACTGGAACGCACCAAAAGATTAGCTCTAGTTTTAATTGTCTTGTTCCTGAAGTTGAGTATCCAGGCCAGTCCAGCCCTGTCCGACCCGACCGTGAAGCTAAGGAATAGCATTTATAGATAACCTATTTAGATGCTATAAAACTCATCTTAAAGTGTGTATTTCCATCAGGCATATATCTAAAAGGGAGACTTTTTTGTAATTACTTAAAAACTCCTCACAGCATCTTTAAACAGAATTAAAGACTCAGACCGGCTGGACTCCTGCAGTACCGCCGCTCTGCCAGCAGGGGCTCCCCCCTCTGTGCTGTCAGCCCTCTGAGTGTAAATAAAGGTTCATCCAAAGAGAAAAAAACCCCCTCGTGACTACATCACGTGAGCAGTCTGCATCGTGACGTGAGATCAGCTGACCTCGGTGCAGAGAGAAGGAGCAGCAGATCCTCTTCGGTCGACCTTCATCCTCCGAGTCCTCCTCCGAGTCCACCTCCGAGTCCGCATCATGGCGAGTCAGTCCCAGGGCATCCAGCAGCTGCTGCAGGCCGAGAAGAGGGCGGCCGAGAAGGTGGCCGAGGCCCGGAAACGTGAGTATGAGGGCGGCCCAGGGCCGGAGCGGGCCCGGGGACGGAGGGGGCAGAGGCCGAGGAGAGAGACCGGGGATAGACCGGGGAGAGAGACCGGGGATAGACCAGGGATAGACCGGGGAGAGAGACCATGGATAGACCGGGGAGAGAGACCAGGATAGACCGGGGATAGACCGGGGAGAGAGACCGGGGATAGACCAGGGATAGACCATGAATAGACCGGGGAGAGAGACCAGGGATAGACCAGGGGTAGACCGGGGGATAGACCCGGGATAGACCGGGGGGGAGAGCAGGGAGAGGCCGGGGAGAGGGTCTGGTTTTGGAGTAAGTCCTGGATCAGTTCCGTAAATCTCGGTGTAAACAGGCCTGAGAAATCGGCTGATGACGTCATGACCAGTGACCTGTCCGTCATGTGTTGGTGTTCGATCAGCTGATCGTGGTGAGTTTCTCAGGCTGGTTTAGTCTGTTAAGGACCCCGGGCCGATGGAGGATGTGTCATGTGATCAGATTCTAACAAACTCACCTGAGGTCTCAGGTAAATGTGCAGGTGTGCTTGTGTTTTCTTTTTCACTTAAAGGCCCCATCCACACGAAGACAAAACTCTTAACAGTTTCCAAAACGATCGTCATAAAGACGAAGGCGTCTCAGAAAATGTGGGTCTCCATGAATTCACTCGATACGCATTAAAACACATGGCAGATTATCACTATGAAACGAACATTTTTGTAAATCAAGCAGAAACAGACTAAAAACAGTGGGCATGTGCACTTGTGGCAAAAGTTGTAAACAGAGATTGTGATAAAGTGATCATAAAGTGCTGTAATGTGTCCTCCATAATTGTTTGTTCAACTCGGTGGTGATTGAGAAGAAGGAGATTTTGCTGCAACAGGGATAGTAGGGTCACTAGCTTCATCAGCACATATGCTACACCGTACGCCGCCATTGTTGTTGTTGTTGCTGCGTGTGGTGCATGTGTGTCAATGAAGATATGAAACTATGACGTAAGCGTATCTGAAAAGTTACAGAGCCAGTAATCACAGAGCTGTGTATACGGCATTTCAAAATCTTTCCACTCTGGAACCTGCTTTCAAAAATGGTCGTTTACAGACCCCCAAAACGCCGTCTTCATATGGATGATACGCAGATTCAGCAAAAACCTTTTGTGTTTAGACCTCGACTTGTCTTCCTGTGGACGGGGCCTCAGACTCCAGTCCAGTGGATCTGAAATCAAACCTGTTTGTGTTTTAGCCTGATGATCCAGCTCTGTGTTACCTGAGTTAATCTGGTCACCTGAGTGAAATGACTGATTTAATCAGTGAGTCAGGTGAGCTCACCTGTCCCTCTGCCCCCCCCCCGCCCCCCAGGTAAGAACCGTCGTCTGAAGCAGGCCAAGGAGGAGGCCCAGGCTGAGATCGAGCAGTACCGCCTGCAGCGGGAGAAGGAGTTCAAGACCAAGGAGGCTGCTGTACGTACCACACACCTGTACTCACCTGTATATGAACTACAGACACACCAGTGTATGAACTACAAACACACCTGTACACACCTGTATTTACCTATGACCTACAGACACACCTGTATATGTACTACAAACACACCTGTAAACACCTGTATTTACCTGTCTATGACCTACAGACACACCTGTCTATGAACTACAGACACACCTGTCTATGAACTACAGACACACCTGTATATGACCTACATACACACCTGTGCTCACCTGTATTTACCTGTGTGTAGGCTACAGACACATTTGTGTATTAATAACAGACACACCTGTTTATAAACTACAGACACAGCTGTGTATGAGCTGCAGACACACCAGTGTATAAACTACACACACCTTTGCTCACCTGTATTTACCTGTGCATGACCTACGGACACACCAGTGTATGAACTACAGACATACCTGTATATGAACTACAGACACACCTCTACCCACCTGTATTTACCTATGTTAGGCTTCAGACACATTTGTGTATTAATTACAGACACACCTGTTTATAAACTGCAGACACACCAGTGTATGAGCTGCAGACACACCAGTGTATAAACTACACACACCTTTGCTCACCCGTATTTACCTGTGTATGACCTACAGACACACCAGTGTATGAACTACAGGCACACCTGTATATGAACTTAAGACACACCTGCATATGACCTACAGACACACCAGTGTATGAACTACAGACACTCCTGTATATGAACTGCAGACACACCAGTGTATGACCTACAGACACTCCTGTATATGAACTACAGACACACCTGTTTATAAATTACAGACACACCTGTTTATGAACTACAGACACACCTATGCTCACCTGTATTTACCTATGTATAGACTACAGACACACCTGTACATGAACTACAGACACACCAGTGTATGAGCTACAGACACACCAGTGTATGAGCTACAGACACACCTGTAAATGAACTACAGACACACCTTATATAAAGTGCATACCTTTTTATGAACTACAGACACATCGGTGTTTGAGCTACAGACACACCTGTATATGAACTATAGACACACCTGTATATCAAGTACAGACACACCTGTATATGAACTATAGACACACCTGTATATGAACTTTAGACACACCTGTATATAAAGTACAGACACACCTGTATATGAACTATAGACACACCTGTATATGAACTATAGACACACCTGTATATAAAGTTCAGACACACCTGTATATACGAACTACAGACACACTGGTGTATGAACTACAGACACACCTGTATATAAAGTACAGACACACCTGTATATGAAGTACAGACACACCTGTATATGAAGTACAGACACACCAGTGTATGAACTACAGACACACCTGTATATGAACTACAGACACACCAGTGTATGAACTTCAGACACACCTGTATATGAACTACAGACACACCTGTATATGAACTACAGACACACCAGTGTATGAACTACAGACACACCTGTATATAAACTACAGACACACCTGTATATAAACTACAGACACACCAGTGTATGAACTACAGACACACCTGTATATAAACTACAGACACGCCTGTTTATGAACTACAGACACACCTGTATATAAACTACAGACACACCAGTGTATGAACTACAGACAGACCAGTGTATGAACTGCAGACACACGGTCACAGATTATCTTTTTCTAACGCAGTTGCTCTATTTAACCAGTAGAGGGCTCTGTCTCCTTTAGAGTACCCCCTTATTCCATTAAATCAGACATTACAGAAGTTATCAGACAGAAACTTTATTCAGAGAGCAGAACTTAATAAGTAGGTAATCCATCTCCCCATTTTAAGGCTTAGGCCTACTTATGACAGAAAGTGAAACGAGCTGAAAATAAAACATTTATAATTATGACAGACAAGAAAATGTACAAGTGAAAGCTGAAAAAGGTTTAACCTTCTTTTTAATTCATTGTTTTAACTTTTGCTCACTATTGTACAATATTTTTAAAACTTTAACTGAATTTAATATGTCTCATAGTCAAAGTAATCTGGAACTGGAGCTCAAAAAGAAGCCAAAGTAACCTTCACCTTTATATGCACAAAGTCAAAAAAGTAGAGGGGGACTCTCAGAATTATTCACTAAACTGTCTGTAAAATGTGTTTTCTTCGTCCTCTTTAGACGAGAGGATTTGTGATCCGGTCGAGAAAAGCCGACAGAGCGCCATCGAACAATATAATGAACAACAACACGCAATAAAACAGACAGAAATAATATAATGAACAACAACACGCATTAATACAGACAGAAATAACAATATAATGAACAACAACACGCATTAATACAGACAGAAATAACAATATAATGAACAACAACACGCATTAATACAGACAGAAATAACAATATAATGAACAACAACACGCATTAATACAGACAGAAATAACAATATAATGAACAACAACACGCATTAATACAGACAGAAATAATAACATTAACAGTTTTAATTTTCAGCTGCATACATTTGTGTATGGAGAAGATTATGAGCGCTGCAGCAGCAGCGTCTCTCCCTCAGACCTGTTCAGGTGTTTCAGGTGGTTTGGCATGCATCCCGTGCTGCTGGTATATGCCAGTTTAGCCTGACATAGCTACACTAAACAGGATTTACACTGGTAGTTTGATAAAAAACTGCCACACAGTGCTCCACTTGATGTTCGCTGCCATCGCGTCTCCGAGGCAACCTGAAGTGACGTCTCACTGGCTGTGGTGCAGTTCTTTATATTAATGTGACATTGCGCCCCATTCATCTGTTATATATGAGGATAACTGCACTAGTGGAACATTTAGGTGTTTAGGAGGTTAATGTTATTATCTAAAGCTTTCAGGAAACACTGTCACCACTATAAATACTGAATGAATGTATCAGATAGAAATGAACGAAAAATGACGTGTAAACAGTTGTTGATTTGTTATCCATGTAGATGTTGACACCCTTCATTCTCACCTGTATATGAACTACAGACACACATGTTCTCACCTGTGCTGCGCGCCGATGCACTCTCTCTTTTTCTGTCTTAGATTTTTTTTCTGTTTCTTCTCTTTTGAAAACATTTTTCTGTTCTTCTTATTTCTCGCTCCTGTCTCAGTCTCACCTGTTCAGAACGTCAGTTTTCCGGTTAAGCTAATTTTTCGTGTCGTTGTCTGGCAGGCTCTCGGCTCTCACGGTAACAGCGCGGTGGAGGTGGACCGCGACACGGCCGAGCGGATGGGTCGCATCCACAACAGTTTCCGTGACAACAAGGAGAAGGTGCTCGGCGAGCTGCTGCGACGTGTCTGCGACATCCAGCCCGAGTTTCACGCCAACTACCGTGTGGCTGGCTGAGGGGGCGGAGCCTCAGATTCAACCAGAGGGGCGGAGGGAAAGCTGTAGTGGGCGGGGCATACAAGGAGAAATGGATGCTAACAGAGTAGCTTCTGTCACATCAAAAACTTAAATTTATGTTACTTTGAAGTTTTTGTGGCTTTCATTGGACTGCAGAGGCTTTTATTTTGAAGTTGTGAAGTTCATTTCTTCCTGTTTCCTGCTCCACACCCACACAAACAGACGGTGTTAATGTTGTTACCGTGTTGATGTTTACCGAATATTTATAAATGTCAGAGTTTTTTTTAAATCCTTGAATCTTCCTGATTTAACAAAATAAAAGTCTTTATTTACTGAGACTGCTGAGAGGAATCAGCCAATCAGGAGACAGGCTGAGGTCCGGGACCCTTAAGGAGCTGATCGCCTGGTTAACTCTAAAATATCCTCCAATAAGAATCGACAACGCAGTGATCTGACTCCTGATTGGCTGACAAATAAAAAAGGCTTTTATTCTGAAAATCTTGCTTTTCTTTAATTTTGTTGTTTCCTGTTTGTGACCTTGTGACGTGATGTGATGATGTAAAGAGAAAATATTAAAGATTATTGGATGAAACTGTGTGATGCTGCTCTGTGATTGGTTGATAGTTTTCAGTGAGTCCATCAGCCCCCTGCAGAAATGAAGCCATGACGTGATGTCACACTGGTAGATCTATGGGGGGGGGGGGCTCTGCCACTCGGAGACGTCAGATGTCTAAGGTTACTCTGTGTGGGCTCTTAGAAACGATCGATCCCTTTAGACTCCCTACATGTTTCAGAGGTATCTTCCTGTCCATGATGAACACCTGGACAGCAGGTGTCAGGTTACTGGATCTCCTTTAATGTGGATCAGTGTAGGTTTGAGGGGCCCCAGATAGTTTCTGCCCAGGGGCCAATCAGGCTGTAGGCCGAGCTTTGACCTCAGCTGACCCCTGTGCTGCCTGAGAGGCTCACGCGCTGGTCAGGTGACCTGCTCCCTGCAAACAGCACAGTGTTGGGATGTGATGTACGTGGACGATTCGTCTCTTTGGACTGCCACCGTCCTGCTCTCATGTCACAGATTTAGGATATTAAGGATTTCCAAAGTACAGATCTAGTTTCTTCCAGAGATTATTCTATAGGCGATGCAGAAAGACCACAGATGGACTTGGGATGTTGGGGGGGGGGGGGATAATCAGCAGAGGTAAATGAATCACTGAAGCCTCCTTGCTGTTTTAGAGGAAGAGGGGCCTCATAATGTCCCTCTGCAGAAAAAGATCCTGAACAGTTAAAATGCCAAAATGGCTGCGACAGAAAAACCCGATCACTGCAGCGAGCCGGACAGCCCAGCGCTCATACGTGGCTCAAGCAGAGCCCCGCCCCCTCCTCTCTCTCTGGCTGCTGATTGGTCCACACTATAAGTAATCTTTGACCCCCCTTACGTACTCCGTATATACGTCATGACGCACGGAAGCGCCGTCGTGTAGAGGCAGACGGTGAGGAGCAGCGGAGCCGAGAGACTCTCTTCTTCTTCTTCTTCTTCTTTTGTTTTTCTTCTTCTTCGTGTTTCCTTCTCAGCGCAGCTGAACTCAGACCGAGCGGACAGAAAGACCCACAGGTGACTTCAGGTGAGCCCAGCGTGTGTGCGCGCGTGCGTGTGTGTGCGTGACCTCTGCTGGTCCCGAGAGCTAAAGTCCTGAGGAGAACCGGACATTTACCGGGTTATTCCCGGGTTATTCCCGGCACGGAGACCGGAGGGACGGCTCCGACCTGACACGTAACCGCGCAGGTGAATCACGCACCTGGAGGCGGTCATTAGCGCGTGCCAGCGTGTTATTATGGGATGTTGTTGTTGCTGTTCCCAGCAGGAAGTTGACAGGATTTAATCAGAGCTGACGTAGGGCCGTACCTGCTCAGGTGTTCAGGTGCACTGACTGTCACACCTGGGTCTGCTGTGAACTTTGACCTCATGATCGTCTGGATTCTCAGGTGGACTGATCAGAGGTCAGAGGTCATGCCTACACCTGTCCTTCAGTATGAGCGGAGCCTTCACAGGTGTGCACGTATTAATCAAAGAATCTTTATAACGAAGCATAGATACACATATACATATAAAATACACATATACATGTAAACTACACATATACATGTAAACTACACATATACATATAAAATACACATATACATATAGAATACACATATACATATAAAATACACATATACATATCTATACAAATATATCCATGAATCCATGTAGACAGTCATGAGTCCTCAAGGAAAACCCTTCTGTTCAGCATAGGGATGTATATCGTTATGATTTTATTGATACTGATACAGATACTGATACTGATACTCCTTATCGGTATTGATACTTATCGATACTCTCATCGATACTACAACACGTTATTTTGTGTAAAACATAACGACTTTACGTGGTCCACTGGGTGGCGTGCTGTGGAGTAGACGTGATCCAAAGAGCTTCTGTTCAGTTATTTTGCTGAGGCAGTTGAGAGACCTTTAATCCAACAGCATCAGAGCACTGTTGGAGTGTGAGGAACTCATTAGTCAAGTATAAGAGCGATGCTAGCCAACTGAGCTAACAAGACAACATGGCGAAAGGTGACCAGCTCACCGTAGACCAACTCCAAAAGGAACTGAAACTTTCACGTGAGGCCATTCTCACACATCAGAGGTCTGCGGGCTGAAACTTCTGTATTACGCGCAGAGCTAAGAGCAAGAGGTCGAGGCAATTCATTCAGAAACAACAAGAAGCTTCCAAGACCTGCGCCAAGAGGTGGGTGAGGAGATAAATAAGCTACGCCAGGGCAATGCTAGAGCTACTGCCGAGAAAACTGACATGGAACACGGCCTGAGTGAAGCCCTTGACCGTGTTCACAAACTGGAAAGTCAGGACGAAACAAACAACAAAGAGCTAAACACCTCAGAGAAAAGTGCTTCGACCTCAAAAGCCGGAGTCGACGAAAGAATGTTCGGTTTATCGGCATTCCAGAGGGGCGGAGGGCTCCTGTACGTCCAAATTCATGGTGGCGTGCATACCTGAGATCCTAGGGGCAGAAAACTTCTCCTATCCAGCTGTCATTGATTGTGCACACCGGTCGCTAGCACTGAAGCCGACTAAATTATCCTGACCAAGACCATCATCATCCGGCTCCATCATGACGCACAAGAAGAGAAGATTGTGGGGCAAAGCTCCCCTTAAAGGTGTACTCAGCGATCTTCTTATCTTCTAATCAAATGCAGTATTTGTCAAATTCACCGTATTTCTCCTCTCCATCCACAAGATGTCCCCACTGACAGCATGTTGAAAAAAAAATCCAGTCTCAATACACAGCCTTGACTCAGAATTTCAGCAGGTAAATACTGTGGCTCGGACCGAGTTACCAAAACAAAGTAAACCCCCCCACATCCAGGGGGCGATCATACTCATGCACAGATCAGACAGAAGGGGGAGGGGGAGTCGTAGTTTGCGTAGCGTGCGCAGTTAGCGTAAGAGAGAGATACAATAGTTGCGGTAGCAATGGCTGAAAACAGCCCAAAGAAAGAGGTCAGAGGAGTGAAAAGTGGAAAAGAAGGGCTATGACCAAAAGAGCAAAGACCCGGATCAACATTGGTGTTGCTTTCCGACGGTGGAGGGAACTCCGCGAATTGAAAGACCTGAAAACGGACGCGGATGTCGCCATCCGTCTGCTGGATAGGTAAGCTAAGCAGCATTAGCTTTGTGGTGCTTCACATAACAGTAACAGCCGTCAGGCATTCATCTTATTGTATAATCTGCCAAAATGTACCGTTGTTGTGATGTTTTCAATAATGGCAGTCGAGTTGTCTGACGAGTTGGGGTTTCCTTAGCTACGTCAGCTACGCAGTTTCTACAGCCGTTTCCATGACGATGCACGTCAATCAGCTTTCGGGAGGCGGGTCTAAATTCGGATATAAACAAACCCTCTGCTCGTTTTCTCCCACATCGCTGACTACACCTTTAAGGGATAAGTTTGGTTTCTCCAGCTTTCACATTGTTTATAGAATGAAGTAGAACAATATACTCACCCAGAAGGCTTTCCTGATCCAAACAGTGCTTCAGGAGATATTTAGATCCACAATCGAGCGGCGGACATCCGTATAATGGTAGCACACGGGGCATGTATAGCACCGCTCCTAAAACTGCATTAATCGTCCAAAAACTCATTAGTTTCACCAATATTTCATCATGGTCCACTCACGCTACTCCTCCATTACAGTCTGTGTCACTCCAGACATGTTTTTGTGACTGTGCTGACCTCTGAACTGAAGACTGCTCTCTGGTCAGCTGTTCTTCTCTTTGCCTCTGCGTCCTCCTTTCGATGAGCTCCTCATCTGTAAACTCTGGCTCCAAACTGTAAGGACACCCATCATATCAAAGTTCTCCTCCACAACATCTTCATCCCATAGATATTCATCCGTTTTGCACAAAACTGGAAGAAGAAAGTCGTTGTGTAGCCGGCTGTCTTCCCCTGAAACAATGAGCTGTACTGCACATGTGCGGAGGCAAACATTCTTCTTCAGTTCAGAGGTCAGCACAGTCACAAAAACATGTCTGGAGCGACACTAACTGTAATGGAGGAGTAGTGTGAGTGGACCATGATGAAATATTGGTGAAACTAATGAGTTTTTGGACGATTAATGCAGTTTTAGGAGCGGCGCTATACATGCCCCGTGTGCTACCATTATACGGATGTCTGCCGCTCGATTTTGGATCTAAATATCTCCTGAAGCACTGTTTGGATCAGGAAAGCCTTCTGGGTGAGTATATTGTTCTACTTCATTCTATAAACAATGTGAAAGCTGGAGAAACCGGACTTATCCTTTAACTTCTGAGGCACTCCAGTACATATTTATGCCGACCTTCCAGCGGAGCTACGAGCCTCCTTCAATGTGGTAAAGACGAGGCTCCGAGAGGCTCCGAGAGGCTCCGAGAGGCTCCGAGAGGCAAAAGTTGAACACAGCTTATTCTACTCTGCCGTCCTGGCCATCAGCCTTAACAGCATTCGGCACACCTTCCACTCGCCACAAGAGGCCGAGGATTTCTGTCAAAAAAAGATTTCTTCATGCTACACTTTTCTCCTCATAATTTACACAGTGGAGGTCGTTTACACGCCCCTTGACCTTTTTTTTTTTTAACTTTATTAATCTGGACTTTGGCTGGCCTATGGGCACCACTGACTGGTGATACCATCCCACCACTATAGTGACACTTATGTCTTCATCCCTTGTTCTGGTGTCTGACTGACTAAGGAAGGGGGAAGAAAAGGGAAGGAAAAAAAAACATTTCCCCAAACAAAGTTTCCCGTTGTTTGTTCATATCTTGGAGGCTTGTTTATGTTCATGAAAATGATGTTACCCCAGAATAGTGGTAAGATTAAGATGTGAACAACCACAATTAAAGATAAGATGACTCCTGATACTCTCTGAAAACAAACATATCGGCTCAGTTGATTTACTTATCAACAATAAGAGTAGATTCTGAAAGGTGTTTTACTTCTCTAATGTACACCAGGAGCAAAACTTGGAGATCTAAACTAGGGAGTTTAGCTAAATGGTGTTAAACACCATATTTAGTTTAAAGCAAGTGCTCTTCTTTACCTTTCAGTCGGGGAAAGGTAAGGGTGGGGGGGGGGTGTTTTTCTTCATTTGTTATGGCAGCTGTTCACTTCTATACATGTTTTGTGATGTGACAATATTGATCATTTTTGAGTTCAATAGACATGGCTGATGTGCACGCTCGTGGGGAAAGCCTTGCCGATACGATTACTTGGACTACAAAAGGAATGAATGGTGCAGTAAAGAGAAATCCAGTTTTGTTGCATTTGAAAAACCAAGAGGAGATATTATATCACCTGAGAAACCAGGATCATGACCGCTTACGCAGGGGCAGGATAGGCCAGACTTTTCACTCTAGTTTTCAGTTTAAATCTTGGGCAGCAGCAATATTAGTGAGCAGGTCTACCCCCTTTATATGTACCTATACTCTTTCTGATCAGAAAGGAAGGTACATTGTTGTACAAGGAACTCTTTATAACATCCCTCTTACTCTTATCTGCTTATACGCTCCTAACTATGATGATGAACAATTCTTTTTGTCATTATTTACAAATATTCCCAATGTAAATTAACATCATCTAATACTGGGGGCAGACTTTAACTGTGTTTTAGACACCAAAATGGACAGATCATCAAAAACTAATCAGCCACTTTCTAAGGGCGTATTCAAACCAGGAAAGTCCATCGTTCGCTTTCTTTGGTCCGTACCAAAATACAGTGTATCTTTTTTCGTTTGCTGCGGTTCCTTTTCACACATAAAGCGAACTGCACCACGGTTCACTTGGAAGCGAACCGAGACCACCTCTCCGGCGAGGTCTCGGATCGACTGTTTGCTCCACACCAGAGTTCGCTGGTTTGTTTTCAGACCAACCCAAAAGGTCTGCACCACGGACTTTTTTGGTTTAGTCCGAACCAAACAGCTCTGGTGTGAAAGCGCCCTAAGTCGACAAGAGCTTTAACAACTATACATGACAGTTATGGTACTGCAGATCCTTGGCAACTCAAAAATTCAACCACTCATTGTTTCTCTTATTTTTCACCAGTTCATCAGTCCTACTCGCAGATCCATTATTTTCTTATTGACCAAAAACTTCTTTCAAATATCAGACAGTGTGATTATGAAGCTATTGTTCTCTCTGATTATGCCCCACATACTTTACCAATTGCATTTCCATATAGATCACCACCAACCTCCTGGCACTTTAACAATCTATTGCTATCAAACAACACTTTCCTTAAATAGATTTCTTCTCAGATAAAGCCGTTTCTCTCAATAAATGACAACGAGGAAGTGTCCAAAGGTACACGATGGGAGGCTCTTAAGGCCTGTATTCAAGGACAAGTAATCTCTTTTGCTACACCTACTAAACGCTCATGTACACGTCTCTCAGAGTATTAGAAATAGATCGCCAACATTCAGTAAAACCTTCTGAACACCTCTATAATAATATAATAATAATATAATAAGAGGATTTCTCTTCAATCAGAGTTTGATATAACTGATGAAACACCAAACTAAGAGGTTAGATGAACTCGGGGATATCCTGAAGGACTCTTCTAAATTTGAAAAAGATGGAAGCATTTATGGGTCACATCAGAACCAAGATTAATCCCCACAAAGCTGAATGAATATGAAATCTGTAGACTGATAATAGACCAGAACTGACTGCTGCCAGTGTACCGTGTCACTTAACACACACATATATATATATATATATATATATATATATATATATATATATATATATATATATGTATATATATATATATATATATTTTTTTTTTTCAAAGAGTGGAAAAGTTGCCTGTTCTGTTTTGCATTGTCTCTTTTTGTTTTGTTTTTGTTAAGTTGTACATGCCGGTCTTGTCCTTTTGTATTTGTATTATTTGCAGAGAAGTATCAGTAAAAATATGTTTTAAAAAATAATAAAGACTTTACAAGATATTAAAAGATTCAATCTTTGTTTAATACCACAGGGTAATAATAAAGCTTCAACAGAATAGAAGTAATGCATTACAAATGCTTCTCAGAGAGCAAAAAGAAAGCTAAGGAGATGGCATAAACCCCTTCATGCCGCCCAACAGACTGCAGCTACAGGCAGACCCATATATCAGTGGGGCTGAGAGACTGACTGTACCGGCAGGTGAACCCCCCACTGTGAGGCCCCGGGGCCTCTGGTTTGGCGGTGTGATCAGCTGTTAAACTTGTGCTGATAACACGACACATGTGACCCTGCAGGTCAGTGAGTGCAGCGCTAATCAGCTCATGAAGCTAATTATCTCTTTTATATTGGGGGGGTGGCACGTACCTGCTGCAGGTAAAAGTCCGTCCACAGAACTCTGGAACCATTTTATGATGTTATGATGTTTGCTGAAGCAACAGATGTCAGGGCCCTGTTCTATGAAGCAAGATTACTGCCTAGCGAGGTAGCTTTGAGGGTAGGTTCCGGGTTCCCTGTTCAACGAGACGGGTTCACTTCTTAGCGAGGCGAGTCTCCGTGGCAACGTACGCTGAACGGCTAACCTGCTCCGGGGCAGGTTAGGTTCCAGATTGAACTTGCGGACAATAAAAACCCCGCCCACTGACCAATGAGCTGACCCGATGGCTGCAGAGGGCCAGCTCCTCTGCAGGAGTAAAATCTTGGGGAGGAATCCCCCACACACACACACACACACACACACACACACTACATGACACAGGGCCACACGGGGGCGGAGCCTATGCAGGGTCACAGCCCTTCATCGTCATCATCATGTTCAGTTTGTTGTTTCGGCCTCAGTTTCCCATCCTCTTCCTTAAACTGGACTGACCTGCTGGACGACCTCTGACCTCTCAGAGGTCAGCTTGTCCTTTAAATGATTTTATGAGATTTGATCTCTGACCTTTGAACTTCAGCTTGATATGATTTCTTAGTGTTTTCTATTTAACTGATGAGGACATCAGGCAGGCTTAACTAGTCCTGACCAGGCTAACAGGCAGGCTTAACTAATCCTGACCGGGCTAGCAGGCAGGGTAGGGTTAGGGTTTTAAGGAGACATATCATGCTGATGCATGATTTAATACTTACATATAATATAATAAATTTTAAAACAAGACCTTACACCCCCTTAATTTTCGAAAAATTAGATATTGTATTTTTTCTGATATCCTAGAACGAGATTTGATGCCTCTGAAAATAGGTCATTGCGAGATGATCGACTTAAATCGTCCTGACGACACGAGGTACCTTTCTTTTTATTGGAGTAATCTGATAAAACACTTCCTCCTCTGTGATGTCCGTTAGCCACAAAACCGTCACCGAGGAACACATCCACCAGCAGGGGTATATAGATCCCTAGCTCACATTCACTCATTACCAGCTCTGGCCTGTAGGAGGACTCAATGCAGGGATGCAGGGACTCTGCTCTGCCGAGCAGCTCGGCTTTAGGTGGTGAATTAGCAGTGAAAACACTGTAGTTTTAGCAGACATCGTAATACTTGTGAGACTGTGATATTTGCATGCTTGTTCTGACATGCACTGTGAACCTGGACCACAATAATGCGGCGGTAATAACGTAGTTAGTGACGAACTGACGGCAGAGGTGATCTTTAGACTACACTTTCAGCATGATGGATAAAACAGACAGAGAAAAGTGAAGGAGCAGGATGGAGCCCTGTTATAAAAATAGTTTATTGGTGAAGTATGTCTATATTTCCACGTATAAACTATACATGTTACAATCCCGGTTTGACTCACCACACTGTAGCGTCCTGAGATGATCTCTGTCGAGGTGGATTTTCTTCCTGCTCGGCTGCAGAACCGTCCGGGTCTGACTCGGGGTCCAATGCAAAAGGACGTATCCTACACTCTGCCATTTTAATACTGCTGTCAATGCCTTACAATGAAGTTTTGGCCAACAGTCCACTCGCTCGGTCTGCCCCATCCAACATGGCGATTTTGTAAATACTGCCATGCTAGACAGTCCGCCCCCTGGCTCTG
>JAZDUH010000422.1:42500-227500 GCA_036419115.1 Scarus forsteni
ATAGTTCAGATGCCAGTGAGTAAACAACGCACCTGAATGAAGCAACTCTTCCAATAAAAGCCTGACTTCAGCTCCATCATCAACCCTCTGTGATCTTCTCCCATACAACTGTAAAATCACTCGTTTTTTACGTTTAATGCTTTTAAACTTTTAATCTCTTAAAGGGACCTTTACATGTGTAATAGTAGACTTACTTTCTGTCCAGACTTAAGCGACGCTCAGCAGGTACAAGCCGTGATCATGTCACAGCCATGGATGTATTATAAGAACTGGATAGCGTGGCCCTCCACCATGTTACGGATTTGCAGCCATCATATCCCCCGTCAGGGCGCCGCCATTGTGCAGCCAGTAGAGAATCTGGGCCATAATCCGGACGTAGTTGTCGTAAACGGTCGCAACACGCCTCAGCATACGCCGTACACAATCATTGTAAAGCTGCCGTAAACCGCGGTTATTTTTAAAACTCTAATAACTAATAAAAAATAAACTTTTCAGAAAAAAGAGGACTTGGAAAACACGCAGCCCAATAATACTTTCATATCACCACAGCATACGGATGGGAGAAATATTTCTACGAGGTGTATTAATTTTTTGAAGTTTCACTTCGGCCCGTCCAGATGAATGGGGGAGACGGAGATTTGACCTATACTGCAGCCAGTCACCAGGGGGAGCAGTTTTCGTGGCGACTTCAATTCGAGCCCAGCGACATGACGTCCATGTTTTTTACAGTCTATTGGTGCGTTCCAGTTGTAGTCAGAGGTCGGAATTTCCCACTTCCGAGTAGGAAATTTCATCTGGAACGCCCCCCGAGGTCGGAATATCCGACTAGGAACTCGGTGAAACCTCGCCACCCCGAGTTGACAATGGAAGATGGATGCCCCCAATGTGAACAGTTATTTAGCTCCTGTAATAATCCATTTATTGTCACTTCTGACTGGGGTGTGTCGCTCTAGATCAGCTGTATACATAGTATTGTTAGACTTATATTTACAAAAATGCTGCCATAGTGATAATCACATTCTTCATGTGATATTTGTGAACAACAACACAGGGCGTGCTAACAACAGCTAACAATAGCCTGGTAGATCGGGACGTTTTTTTTCCGACTTCAACTGGAACACCGATAAGTCTGAGATGATGTCACTCCCAGTTCAGAGGTAAATGGAACGCAGCATATATGGTCACAGCCTTACAACCAGCTCACAACTTACGTTTTTATTTTATTGTATTTATTATTATTTTATATTAATTTTGATGTGTCAAACTAAAGCCCACAACCCGACCCGCATGTTATTTATTCCACCCAGATCCGAACCCGGGAAAAAAAAAGTTTTTAAAAACCATCCGCAAATCAGCTGTTTTTGCAGGTACCCGACCCAGTGCAGGACTCTGCAGGAGGGCCACATGAAACCATTTCTCCCAGCCTGAGGGCCACATTGGATGAGGAAAAAGAATGTTGGATAAACAACATATGAAAATGTAAATTTGTCATAAAATTAGAATACCAATATTCATATGTTAAAACCTAAATACAGTTTATTATGCATAATCAAACGAACTTGATATAGAATTCATGCAAATTTAGCTAACATACATGGAATTAAAGCAAATGAAGCTTTTTTCAAATCAATAAAATGTTTTTCACATTTTTAAAGAACAATTATTTTGCTGCTGCCATTTTGTAAATACAGTGTTGAGTAATAATTGATATAATGTTAATGGCTATCTGAAAGAGACTTAGAGACTATAAGAGCAAATTGAGGTTTTAAATAACTTACATAAGATTATATACAATTATTTCTATTGGATATCTGAGTTTTCTTCATATTTACAGCTGCTGCTTTTTGAGAATGAATGGCGGGCCACATTTAGTGACATGGAGGGCCACATTTGGCCCCCGGGCCGCCGCTTGCCCACCCCTGGTCTACAGCATCATGTAGTACACCACTACAACCACCTGATATCTTTATATAACAAACATATATAAATAAAAAAGTATAATGCAGGTTTTTTTACATTATTATTGTCAATATATTGATTATAAATATTATATAATATATTACATTGAATTCCCTGGCTGAAGCCCTGTGGGCGTGTCCCTCTGTGCTGGACGCCATGGCGGTCTCAGGACGTCTGCAGGTGACACGGTGGCAGACGTGGTCCATGTTTACGTCCGTCGTTAAAGTCCGAGTGTTTAAACATGAATAATTCATGAATGAATATTTCCTGTTTTATGTTTATGATTAATTTTTGTCCATGTGTTCACTGACACTCAATGATTGACAGCTCCTGGGTGGAGGGGGCGGTGCCTTCTGTTGAAGTGAAGTCCCGCCCTGTAAGACACTCCATCAGGTAAAGGTCTGGGTTCAAAGGTCAAAGGTGTGGTTTTGGTTCTTTAGGGATTCATGAATATTTAATAAGGTCAACCTGATCTGATTGGACCGTTTGCCGAGGAGGGGCTGATTTATTTATTTATTTTTAATTCTATTTTTGTTTTTCCTTTACTTTTTTGTTTATATTTTAGTTTTTATCTTTATTTTTGTATTAACTTTTATTTTATTTCTATTTTTGTTTTTTTGTTTTTTGTTTTATGTTCTCGTGCTAACGGCCGATCCGCCCTCTCTGAGGAGCTTTAACTCTCCTTCAGGATGAAATCAGGTGTTTCCTCCTCCAGGTGGCGCTCTCTGGATTTCCTGTGTGGGCCTTCAGTGGTGTGGATGCTAATGCTATTGCTAACTGTGTAGGTCAGTGGGGATTAGAGGTATGCTAGAGCTAGCTGGTGGTGGGACTGGTCTCCTTGATGGCGGCCATCTTGGAGAGGGGTCGCAGTGACAGCAGGAAGTCCAGACCTGGTTTTAAGGTCCAGGTCCTCCTGCTGTCCTGGACTCGGGTGTCTGAGGTTCAGACCTGGTCCACAGGTGCCGGTCTCGGACCTTTAAGGTTCTTGAAGACGAGGAACAGGAAGTGCTAAAATGCTAACTCACATTCAGCTCTGAGTTAAAATGTCCCACAGCGCATTAATGCTAATGCTAACTGCCCTCTCTGCTTCCACAGACAACGGATGCTAAGCCCCGCCCACTTCCTGCAGACGTTCCTGCACATCGTTCAGGTCGTCGTCAGCTACTTCCTGATGCTCGTCTTCATGACTTACAACGCCTACCTCTGCATCGCCGTGGCAGCCGGCGCTGGCATGGGCTACTTCCTGTTCAGCTGGCGGAAGGCGGTGGTGGTTGACATCACCGAGCACTGCCATTAGCCCGCTGCTAGCTAAAATCCACCTGTAGGTTTGATTTCTGCTGATCACAATCAACAACACTTTCACACCACGTTAGCCTGCTAGCAAACCTGGGACTACAAATCCCAGCCCATTAGCATGTAGACGACACACTAAACCACAGATGTCACGTGGTTACCATGGTGATGCTGTAGGTTAACATGCATACTAACGTTTGTAGTTAGCGATGATTCAATAAACAACAACTTCCTGTTTGTGTTTTTTAACCTCTGCTGATGAACGAGCCGACCAATCACAGCTCAGATCACATCCGAGGTCCCTGATTGGCCAAAATCTCTTTATATTTTTTTTATTCACCTTTTGGTGCCATGACAACTGGAAGGTTAGCATTAGCTGCTAGCTCCAACACTAGCTCATGTAGCAATCACATTCATTGTATGGTTAACTTTGTTAGCGATTAGCTCCAAAGAGCCTTTCAAAATAAAACATGTATAAGATAGATATAGATAGAAATATCTATATTTGTATCTCTATCTGGTGAAATAGAATTATATTATAAATAGAAAATAGATGTTTTACAAACGTTTGTATTTTATTGATTAAAATATTTTTAAGTCTGAGCCAATCAGAGCCCAGAGGTCTTTCAAAATAAAATCAGTTAGCCTGTTTTTACCATGAAAACATTGTGACACCTGAAACAGCGTCTCCACCGTCGGCCTTAAGCCACGCCCTGCCTTAACGACCTGTGGTGGCCATGTTTTACTGTAAAGCGTGTAAAAGTGTTGTAAATGTTCTGGTGTATCTGATGGTGGACGTTTTATTTTGAAAAGCCTTTGACCTTAAAGTATCGACAGCTTCCTGATCGTTTTGGTCGACAGCGCCCCCAGCAGGTGTTTTGTGAATTATTGTGCTCTTATTGGTTCACACTAGGAGGTGGGCGGAGTCAACTGACTGGACCAATCAGGCTGCAGGGACGGATCGGTTTCTGAAGTTTATTCTGAAATTATTGTTGATGTTTTTGTGTAAGCACAGCGCCACCGCCTGGGACAGAGCGTCAGGACAGGTGTGTGTTCACCTGATGATGTCATCGCCTGATGATGTCATCACCTGATGATGTCATCACCTGATGATGATGTCACCTGATGATGTCATCACATGTGATGTCATCACCTAATGATGTCGTCACCTGATGATGTCGTCACCTGATGATGTCATCACCTGATGATGTCATCACGTGTAAATGAAGTCAAACTGAAGGAAAATCTTTTTTTAAATGTCTCAAATGCTGGAATCATTGAAAAAGAGAATAAACTTTATTTAAAAAAAGTCCTGGTCTGTTTGTCTTTGTCGATAAAGTTCAGTGATGCCTCCGGTGGAGGACCAGGTGTGTGTGTATATTATATATGTATATGTATATATATGTATGTATATATATATGTATGTATATATATGTATGTATATATATATGTATGTATATGTATATATATGTATATATATATACATATATATGTATGTGTGTATATATATATATATATAAATATATATATATATATATATATATATATATATATATATACATATATATATATATATACATATATATATATATATATATATATATACATATATATATATATATATATATATATATGTATATATATATATATATATATATATATATATATATATATATATATATATATATATGTATATATATGTATATACATATATATACATATATATATATAGGGAACAACATGATCTTCAACTTGACTTAACTTGAAAGTGTTTTTTTGTGATTTTATAGTTCATGGATGAGAGGGTTGATTTTACTCTTGTTTGATGAACTTTGGTTTGAAGAGTGTTTACATCAAAGTTATTCTTATTATCATAATCATAGTTATAATAATCAAAAACGTTCCTTAAATGTGGTTTAACTTAAAATTTGAGAGCTGTCTGACGGTTCAGATGCTGTCTGATGTTTGGAGCTCTACATTTAAAAACAGATTTTTGATATGAAAACTTGATTTTTTTAACAACACTGGGGAGCAGAGTTTCGGTCTGACGGAGATTTTAAACCAACTTTTGGTGCTGAATCCAAAACTGATCTCAGTTTTTCTCAGTCAAGTTTTTGCATCTGTCACTGTGTTCTTCATCGCTCAGATCTTAGAGGAGGAAGCTGTTAAAAACTGTCTCTGGAGTTTCAGCTGAAGGAGGCATTGGTCTGTAGCTGACAGTAGATTTTCTATTTGACTTTATTTTTCTCCTTAAATCCTGATGTTTGCACTAAACTGAAGTAATAATGATCTTTTTGCTCTGGTAAAACCAAACACCAACTCTTCCCCTGTTCCTTTGGTCCACATCCGTAAACTCTCCATACACTGGTACACACTTTGTGAGGGCCCATGGTTCGTCTTCATCACAGAGTTTTGCTTTAAAATATGTAAAATATGCTTGTTTGCCCTCTGACTTGGAGAAACTACCACAAATACAGACAAATGTATTTTGTAAAGTGTCCTTGGGTGCTAAGAAAGGCACTTTTAAATAAAATGTATTATTATTATAAAGGCTGTTTAGGGATTTACAACGAGAAGTAGCAGAGACATGATCTGAGACAAAGGAAATATACCCATGGAAATAAAACACTAAGATGGATACATCCAAGCTTTGAAGACTAAAATAAAAAGAAATAGAACTATAAACACTATGCCCATAGCTACAAGGTTAAGAGAAAAGCCAGCACTATGCTCGCTTTCTGTTTGCAGATATTGATAGTTCTGACCTATTAGGAGCTGCACACACCTCTCACTGCACTGTCTCACCTATCTATGACTGCACGAACAAGTTTACAGGAAGCTGCAGAAGAGTCCAATCAGCTGGTGAGTCTTATCACAGATAATCAGAGATAACTTGACGTGCTAGAAAAAAAACTAACGACAGTTTTGCTGCACATGGAGCTCAGCTCAGAGAAGGACGGCTGTAAATGAAAAACACCCAGAAGTTTAAGAATGAATTTAGACATGATTTCCGTCCTCTCAGCTGAGATCATGAGGTTCAAGTCTTTGCTGTTTTTCTGACCACAATCCTGGAGACACCGCAAACCGCGCCTCTAAAATCTACACCTACGTGATGCCTATTAACTTGTTAATAAAGTAGTCCGGGACGTTCATGCTCCGTTCAGTCGTTTAGTTTATTTATTTTCATTTAATTGAATGAAAATAAATTTTCAACACGTCGACCAGGGAGTATTCCATGAAGCTGACTAAAACAGGCCGGGCTGTCTCCGGTGAGCGTGGCTTGAATAAGTAAACTTTAATCTGAGCTGAAAGTGGTTCACTAACGAGGCTCGGCTGATTTTCAGAGACGCTTATCCAAGCCAGGCTGATCCAAGCTGAGGCTGATCCAAGCTCAGGCTGATCCAAGCTCAGGCTGATCCAAGCCAGGCTGATCCAAGCTCAGGCTGATCCAAGCCAGGCTGATCCAAGCTGAGGCTGAGCGCGCGTCCGGGGGAGAGAGATAGCCCTGATGAGTCGATTGCCGAAATGACAAATTCATGTCAAAACCAAGAGCAGAGACATCTTCAACTGCGGAGCAAAAGCTTCTCGTGGAGTCGTATGTAGGGAAAAATAACAAAAGGGCAACACAGCTGCAATTAATAAAGCCAAAGACGCTGCCTGGCAAAGCACTGCCGACCGTTTAAAATATATAATAAAGGGCTTTACCTGTGCGTACACACGCACACATCTGCAAGTTTAGATTTTCAGAGGGCATGATTTTAAATCCTGATTGAGTTTCTGCTGTGGTTGACGACCTTTTTTTCTCATCCTGAAGCCCCTCACACTACTGTGGCCCTGAGGAGATCGATCTGGATGAAATGAAGCTGATCAAAACCTGTTAAAAAAAGTTGATTACTCCATATATATATATATATATATATATATATATATATATATATATATATATATATATATATATATATATATATATATATATATATATATATATATATATATATATATATATATATATGTATATATGGATATATATATGTATATATACATATATACATATATCTATATATATGTATATATATATATCTATATCTATCTATCTATCTCTCAATCAATCACCTCTCCCACTATAAAAACTGCATCTCAGAAGCTAAATCCACCTACTACTCCAGTCTAATAAATCATCATGAAGGAGATTCCAAGACTCTATTTTCCATACTCAGCAATATCACTCAGCCGCCTGATTCACTCCCTCCACACATGTATTCTGCTGCCTCCTGCAATAACCTCATCTCCTTCTTCTCTGACAAAATCACCAACATCCATCAGCAACTTATCCCATCCATACCAGCAAATCCACCCTCCTTTCCTCCCATTGGTCCTCCCCCCCAGTCACTCTCAGCATTCTCTCTACCCCCTGTTTCTGAAATTGTCCAACTCATTAAAAAATCAAAAACTTCCACCTGCCAACTTGACCCCCTTCCTACTGTCCTTGTCAAAGCTGCTGCTCCCTCTCTGGCCCCTCTCATCACATCCATCACCCACTCTTCCCTCACCTCTGGAATTGTCCCCTCACCCCTTAAAACGGCTGCTGTCACTCCTGTACTCAAGAAACCCGGTGCCGATCCCAATAACCTCAACAATCTCCGTCCCATCTCCAATCTCCCTTATCTGTCCAAAATTCTTGAAAAAACAGTGGCCTCTCAACTTCATTCTCACCTGTCTATCAACAATCTCTACGAGCAATTTCAATCTGGTTTCCGCCCCCTTCATTCCACTGAAACTGCCCTCCTGAAAATAACTAACGATCTGATGCTAGCTGCTGATTCTGGCCAGTTGACCATTCTCATCCTGCTTGATCTGAGTGCGGCCTTTGACACCATCTCCCACACCATCCTCCTAGACAGACTACATTCCATTGGTATCACACACACACCCCTCTCCTGGTTTAAATCCTACCTCTCTGGCCGCACTCAGTTCATTCAGCTTAAATCTTTCACTTCCCATCCACTTCCAGTCACCACAGGTGTGCCTCAGGGCTCTGTCCTGGGGCCCCTGCTCTTCATCATTTACATTCTTCCCCTTGGCCACATCCTCCGTAAACACAACATACAGTTTCACTGCTATGCGGATGACACCCAGCTCTACATCTCCACTAAACCTGATTCCCTCCTCCCACCTTCCTCCCTCACCACTTGTCTCCTCGAAATAAAGTCCTGGTTCACCGTCAACTTCCTCAAACTAAACAGTGATAAAACAGAAATGTTACTTATTGGCACTAGCTCCACTCTCAAAAAATCTAACAGTCTCACCATTCCATTTGACCACTCCTCCATCTCCCCTCCACCCAGGTAAAGAGTCTGGGTGTCATCCTCGACAGCACACTCTCCTGCACATCACATATCAATAACATCACCGGATCTGCTTATTTGCACCTTAGAAACATTAACCGTCTCCGCCCCTCCCTCACCCCTCACAGCACCTCCATCTTGGTCCACAGTCTTGTCACCTCCAGACTCGACTACTGCAACTCCCTTCTGTTTGGTCTCCCCCATAAAACCCTCCATAAGCTTCAACTGGTCCAGAACTCAGCAGCTCGCATCATTTCTAGGACTCCATCCACCCATCATATCACTCCCATCCTGCAGCAGCTCCACTGGCTCCCCATCGCACACCGCATTCAGTACAAGATCCTGCTCCATACATACAAAGCCATCCACAGCCTTGCCCCCCCCCCTGTCCGACCTTATACACATTTCTGTACCTGCCCGTACCCTTCGTTCCCCTTCTTCTATCTACCTCTCTGTCCCCTCTGCACGCCTCAGCACCATGGGGGCCGAGCATTCAACCGCTTCGGCTCCCCAGTTATGGAACTCACTTCCCCTCACCTCCGCAACACTGACTCCTTACCGCTCTTTAAAACCACACTTAAAACTCATCTGTTCAGACTTTCATACGCCCTCTGATCATTTGTGTTGTCTTTGTATTGTATGTTTCTTTTTATACCTGCTTTTATGCCTGCTTTTAATGTGTTTTTATTTATACTTGATGTGCTCTTTGTTTGTGACTTGTGTAAGGTGACCTTGAGTGTTTTGAAAGGCGCCCTGAAATAAAATGTATTATTATTATTATTATTATCTATCTATATATATATATATATATACATATATATGTATATATGTATATATATATACATATACATATATATATATATATATATATATATAGATATATAGATATATAGATATATATATGGATATATATATATATATATACACATATAGATAGATAGATAGATAGATAGATAGATAGATAGATAGATAGATAGATAGATAGAGATTAAACAGCACAGTCTGTTTGATAGTTTCTGTGTAACGTGATGGTGGTTTTTACTTTAGGGTGATATCAGTTAAATTGGGCCACTTTTTGGTAAATAGCTTCAGGCACTTACAAAAAACAACGTATTCTATTAAAATGTGGTTTCATGGCTAATAATGGTTGTTTTCTTTAAATTTTGAGTTGGAATTATGCAGTAAATATAATTTTTAGGCCCTACAGGTCTTAATAGGTCAGCTGTGCCAACGTTTTTTACACAAGCAGAGTTCAGGTAAAATGGGCCTCTAATAAAATCATCAATATTCCAAAAAATATGTCCAAATACCACACTTTAAGCATTATTTCTAATAGGTGTCATCAAGACAGATATTATGCATCAAAAGCTTTATATATACACGTTTTTTAAATTGAGTTATCATCCTTATCATTTTTATCAGAAATCCCTATGCCAGTCAACTCAGCATGCAGTTTTCTGGTGAAGTGTGGATTTGAATCTTAGATCCTCCCACAATAACAACTACAGACCAATCAAATCTGTTGTTTCTTGTCAAGTACAGTTGTGTCAACCATTTTAAACCATTTGCTGTCATTGGCTCTTAAAATCAGAGGAGCTGGGACATCTAAAGCTTAAATGGCCCATTTTACCTGATGTCACCCAACTTGTAGGCCTACTTCATGTTCTTGATTTGACAAATATTTATATCCATCATAGATGAATATATCAGCAACATAGGTAACACCTAAAACCAAAGTAGGAATTAGAAAAAAATGGGTAACTTCATGGGGTGATGTTTCATCAAATGTTGAATAAAACAGTAGAAAAAACACGTAGGCCTACAGAGATGTCATTTTTTATTAGGGATGATAGTGCTGCAGTGTCCTACATTTAAATAAAGGAGAAAACACAAATGAGCTGTCCACAAATAAAGAAGTTATCTCATCATTTGGCATCAGCTTTAGGTTATCATCATGATCAGATTGGACTGCTGGTAAAAGGAAAACTGAGGCTGTTGTCACCTTCACCTGTCGCCTTTTTTTTTTAAGATAATTTGAGCCTTTATCCTGTTACATGTGGACTGACCTTAGAGGGTGAAAGAAGAAAGAAAATCAGATATGTTTTCATATTGCGTCTGCAGGTGGATTCAAACCCTCAGTGCAGTGAAAAGTGAAATCATGTGACCTCTGCACCCTCACCACTTACTCACCTTGTCTTTTGAGTGAGTAAGAAAAAGTGCAGTAGCTGACATGTGTTAACTCACAGTTATTCTGGCGTTATTTAAAAAGGTCTGAATGTACGTCACTGAACAAGAACTTCATTGATTACAGATCAAGATGAATTTAATGTGTAACATGCAGTTCACAGTGTCACAATCTCAGCCTCAGCCTCAGTCTCATCCGCAGCCTGTCACTCCATGTTCCACTCTAATCAATCCTGACTCACCTCACCTGTGCCGCCGCTCACACCTGCACCTCATCCCCTGTAATCAAGCCAGCTACAAAAGCCCCAGCTCCACACTCAACCAGCGTCAGACTGTCGTCGCACTCATGCTGAAAGGTCCAGACTTGTTTCCCGGATTGATCACCCGTTGCCGACCAGTTTCGTCCCAGACTCTGCCTCATACGCCTGACCCTCGGCTTGACTCCAAGGTATCGACTAGCTTCTGTCCTGCATTCACCCGCCTGTCTGAATCCCCGGCTTTCGATCCTGCTTCCGTCTCCTGTTGCCGAACCCTGTCTGATCTACGTTGTGACCCACGTCTGGTATCTGATCCTGCTTCCGTCTCCTGTTGCCGAATCCTGTCTGATCTACGTTGTGACCCACGTCTGGTATCTGATCCTGCTTCCGTCTCCTGTTGCCGAGCCTGTCTCTTCTACGTTGTGCCATTCGCCTGGTGTCTGACTCCCGCCTGTCCTCGACTACGAGAGCTCGCCTGAACCACATCACCGAGTGTTCCCGAACGCCTCCAATCGTCAGTGTGTGAGTCAAGCCTGCATCACCTTCTCCCCTTAAAAGAACTGAGTGAGCTTCTGCCTGTGCTTCTCCTGGGTGGCTTAGTCGGTAAGGCGTCCGACTACGGATCAAGGGGTCACGGGTTAAATCTACCACTCAAGCCACAGCCTGTTTCCTGTCTCGACTGTGTGGCTCTCTGTTTTGGTCACCTCCGTGTTTGCTGTCGCGGGTTGAAGCCCCGCTCAAGACGCAGCTACATCCCGTTAGAAGACTGTGTGAGCCGTCACCTCCTTGTTTGCTGTCGCGGGTTGAAGCCCCGCTCAAGACGCAGCTACCTCCCTTTAAAAGACTGTGTGCGCCGTTGTCTGAGCGGCTCCGGGTTAGCTCAGTTGGGAGAACGCCCGCCTGCAAATCACCTGGTCGCGGGTTCGCGTCCCGCTCAGAAGTGTTTCTGGTCCTGGTGTTGAATAAAGACTGTACATTGCTTACTTCACCTACTTGCTTCTGGGTCCTCACTATCAGCGTTACAGTACAGTCTGACCAGAAGATGGACCCAGCGAGTAGTTCACCATCTGCAATGGACAGACTAGAGAGAGTGGAAGGAGTGTTGGCTCATCATGAGGGACTGATCGCTACAGCCACCACTCACCTACAGGGGGCCGTAGATACACTCACTCGGACTGTCACGGAATTGGCCTCCAGGTTTCAAGCTCCACCACCAGCTCCAGCTCCAGCTCCTGATCCTGTACCTGCTACTCTGCATCCTGCCCTGCCCGACGCTCCAGAGCCACGAGTGGGCTCCCCTGAACGTTACGATGGAGATCCAGAGGTCTGTGCAGCCTTCATTACCAACTGCACCCTGCTCTTCGCTCTCCAACCTCGCACCTTCTCCTCAGAAGCCGCCAAAGTGGCCTATACCATCAACCATCTGACGGGGCGGGCAAGACTCTGGGGAACGGCTGAGTGGGACCGTCAATCTCCTGCATGTTCCAGCTTTCTCACCTTCTCTGCTGAGCTTCGGAAGGTGTTCGGTCAAAGTCCTGACAGAGCTGGGGTAGCGGCAGGTCTCCTGAGACTCCAACAAGGTCGACGGTCGGTAGCAGACTACTCCATCGACTTCCGCACCCAGGCCAGTCGCAGTGGGTGGAACTCTTCGGCTCAGATCGATGCCTTTGTTCACGGGTTGGCTGATTACATCAAGGATGGTCTGGTCCCGCATGAACTCCCTTCGTCCCTGGATGGCATCATCGCCCTGGCCACAAGGATCGATCTTCGCATCAGGGCCAGGAGAGGAGCCAAGAATCTGGCATCAACTCAGCAGCCCATTCTCAATCCACAAGCCAAGACTCCACCTCGACCGTCCTCCTCAACAACGGCAGAGGACTCCGAACCGATGCAGTTGGGTCGCACTTCTCTAACCCCAGCTGAAAGAAGACGTCGGCTCTCCTCCCAGCTCTGCCTCTATTGTGGAGGACAAGGACACTTCGTCAAACGTTGTCCAGTAAAACGAGCTCACACGTAAGAGAGGAGATACGGGTGAGCTCTTCCCTCCAGCCTCCTCAAGTTCATCGTCCTTCCCTGCCTGCTCGTCTGCTCCTGCCTGGTGGACCTCAGACCCTGGCCACCCTCATTGACTCCGGCTCCGACTCCAGTCTCATCAGCAGAGGGTTGGCGAAACAACTTGGACTGAGTCTGCTTCCCCTGAATCATCCCATCCCAGCCAAAGCACTGGACGGCCACAAGATGGGGGTCATAACCCACCAAACCATCCCAGTCACCATGCTCATCTCAGGCAACCACAAAGAAACCATCCAGTTTCACGTTCTTGACCACCCTGAGGTTCCTCTGGTGCTTGGTTTCCCCTGGCTCCGTCGTCACAATCCCCTCATAGACTGGCCCACCAGCTCCATCCGTGGTTGGGGAACCACGTGTCATCTCACCTGTCTGAAGGACGCCTCGTCCCCACAGCTTCCTGTCAGCCCGAGGTCCAACCTGAACTCTCCGGATACCCCTGAATATCACGACTTCGGAGTCATGTTTAGCAAGGCTAACGCCACCTCTCTGCCACCACATCGACCCTACGATTGTGCCATAGACCTTCTTCCGGGCACGACTCCGCCTAAAGGAGGTCTGTATTCCCTCTCAGCACCCGAAAGAAAGTCCATGGAGGAATACATCGGCAATTCTCTGGCTGCTGGCATCATCCGTCCTTCTTCGTCCCCTGCTGGTGCAGGCTTCTTCTTCGTGGAAAAGAAGGATCACTCCCTAAGACCCTGTATCGACTATCGGGGTCTCAACGACATCACGGTGAAGAATCGCTACCCCCTGCCACTCATCTCCTCGGCCTTTGAGCTACTCCAAGGAGCCACAGTCTTCACCAAACTCGTCCTCCATAGCGCCCTACCATCTCGTCCGCATCCGGGAAGGGGCGAGTGGAAAAGACGGACCTTCAACACTCCCATTGGTCACTCGAGTATCTGGTGATGCCATTCGGACTGACAAATGCTCCAGCAGTTTTTCAGGCCCTGGTCAACGACATCCTCCGAGACATGCTAAACAAGTTTGTCTTCGTCTACCTGGATGACATCCTCATCTTCTCCAAGACCCTCAGTGACCACGTGCATCATGTCCAGTCCGTCCTTCAGAGACTCCTGCAGAACTCACTCTTCGTGAAGGCGGAGAAGTGTGAGTTTCACGTTTCCACTGTGTCATTCCTGGGCTTCGTCGTCTCGAAGGGCAACATCCAAATGGATCCAGCGAAAGTCTCAGCAGTCACCACCTGGCCTGTCCCCGAATCCCGTAAGCAGCTTCAACGTTTCCTGGGCTTTGCCAACTTTTATAGAAGATTCATCAGGAACTACAGCACTGTCGCTGCTCCCCTCACTGCCCTCACCAGCAGCAAGAAGACTTACCTCTGGTCCCCTGAAGCCAATACCGCCTTCCGCACGTTGAAGGACAAGTTCACCACTGCCCCTATCCTGCAAATGCCCGACCCAGACCTCCAGTTCCTGGTGGAGGTGGACGCCTCCGATATAGGGGTAGGAGGAATCCTATCCCAGCGCTCACCTACAGACCACAAGCTCCATCCCTGTGCCTTCTTCTCTCGCCGACTGAGTCCCGCGGAGAGAAACTACGACATTGGCAACCGTGAGCTCCTAGCCGTCAAACTAGCCCTGGAGGAGTGGAGACACTGGCTCGAGGGAACCAAGGACCCTTTCCTGGTGTGGACCGACCACAAGAACCTGGAATACATCAAGACGGCTAAGAGGCTCAACGCCCGCCAAGCACGGTGGTCTCTCTTCTTCTCCAGGTTCAACTTCACCCTGTCTTACCGCCCTGGTTCCCGCAACACCAAGCCAGATGCTCTTTCCCGCCAGTACCTCCGAGATGACGACAGCTCAGAGAGACCTGTTCCCATTCTGGCTCCTCCGTGCATTGTCGCCACCCTCGTTTGGGAGATCGAGGAGAGAGTTAAAGCCGCCAACCAAGGTCAGCCTGGTCCCAGTTCCTGCCCTCCTCAATGTCTCTTCGTGCCTGATGCTCTTCGGTCGGAAGTCCTGCAGTGGGCCCACTCTTCCAACCTTTCCTGTCACCCTGGATCACTTCGCACCCGAGAGGTCCTCCTGCAACGTTTCTGGTGGCCCACGCTCGAGGAAGACACCCGGGACTTCGTTAAAGCCTGCCAAACCTGCAATCAACACAAGTCTGCTCATCAGGCCCCTGCCGGTCTCCTCCAGCCTCTACCCATCCCTCATCGCCCTTGGTCACACATCTCCCTGGACTTCGTTACTGGCTTACCTTCTTCCAATGGACACACCACCATCCTCACGGTAGTCGACAGGTTCTCCAAAATGGCACACTTCATCCCTCTGCTAAAACTCCCTTCCGCCAAAGAAACCGCTCAACTGGTCTTGCAACACGTCTTCCGTGTCCATGGTCTGCCAGTGGATGTGGTGTCAGATCGAGGGCCCCAGTTCTCATCAGCCTTCTGGAGGGAGTTCTGCCACCTTTTGGGAGCCACTGCCAGCCTGTCGTCCGGTTTCCATCCACAATCTAACGGACAGACGGAGCGGATGAACCAGGAGATGGAAATGGCTCTTCGCTGCTCAGTATCCCAGAACCCATCAACCTGGTCCCAACAGCTCCTATGGGTCGAGTACGCCCATAACTCCTTGGTCACATCTTCCACCGGCATGTCCCCGTTCCAGTGTGTGTCGGCTACCAGCCCCGTTGTTCCCGGCTCTGGACAACGATGTCTCCTGTCCTTCCGCTCTGGCTTTTGCTGCGCCCGATGCCGGAGAACCTGGGCCCGAGCCAGAGCTGCACTTCAGAGGGCTGTCCACCGCTTCTCCTCTTCAGCCAACCGCCGTCGGACTCCTGCTCCAACCTATCAGGTAGGTCAAAAAGTCTGGTTATCTACCAAAGACCTACCTGTTAGAGTTGAGAGCAGGAAGCTTGCACCTAAGTTTGTGGGTCCTTTCTCTATACAGCGTATCATCAATCCGACGGCGGTGAGGTTGACGCTTCCCCGGTCCATGAGGGTCCATCCCACGTTCCATGTCTCAAGGATCAAACCAGTCCATGAGAGTCCTCTGTCCCCAGATGTTGCTCCTCCTCCTCCTCCGCGGATGATCGACGGGGGCCCTGCCTTCACCATCCGACGTCTGCTCCGTTCTCGTCGGCGAGGGAGAGGCCTGCAGTACCTCGTGGATTGGGAAGGTTACGGTCCAGAAGAGAGGTCCTGGGTACCCTCCCGAGATGTGCTGGACAGAGACCTCGTCAGGCAATTCCACGAGGACCACCCGGAGCAGCCGTCCCTGAGGAGGCAGGGACGCCCGTCTCAGCAGCCCTCGCTCGTCAACCCTGTCGACCCACCGACCACTGAGGACTCTGAAGAGGAGGAGGAAGAGGAGCCCCCCGATCCACCTGACGTCCGTGATGACTCCGCCTCGGAAGAGTACTAGGTACTCTTCCCACCCCCCCCACCCCTGTTGATGTTGTGGACGTCGGGAGCCGTCCCTTGAGGGGGGGGGTTCTGTCACAATCTCAGCCTCAGCCTCAGTCTCATCCGCAGCCTGTCACTCCATGTTCCACTCTAATCAATCCTGACTCACCTCACCTGTGCCGCCGCTCACACCTGCACCTCATCTCCCGTAATCAAGCCAGCTACAAAAGCCCCAGCTCCACACTCAACCAGCGTCAGACTGTCGTCGCACTCATGCTGAAAGGTCCAGACTTGTTTCCCGGATTGATCACCCGTTGCCGACCAGTTTCGTCCCAGACTCTGCCTCATACGCCTGACCCTCGGCTTGACTCCAAGGTATCGACTAGCTTCTGTCCTGCATTCACCCGCCTGTCTGAATCCCCGGCTTTCGATCCTGCTTCTGTCTCCTGTTGCCGAACCCTGTCTGATCTACGTTGTGACCCACGTCTGGTATCTGATCCTGCTTCCGTCTCCTGTTGCGAATCCTGTCTGATCTCGTTGTGACCCGTCTGGTATCTGATCCTGCTTCCGTCTCCTGTTGCGAGCCTGTCTCTTCTCGTTGTGCCATTACGCCTGGTGTCTGACTCCCGCCTGTCCTCGACTCACGAGAGCTCGCCTGAACCACATCACCGAGTGTTCCCGAACGCCTCCGGTCGTCAGTGTGTGAGTCAAGCCTGCATCACCTACTCCCCTTAAAAGAACTGAGTGAGCTTCTGCCTGTGCTTCTCCTGGGTGGCTTAGTCGGTAAGGCGTCCGACTACGGATCAAGGGGTCACGGGTTCGTCTCCCACTCAAGCCACAGCCTGTTTCCTGTCTCGACTGTGTGGCTCTCTGTTTTGGTCACCTCCGTGTTTGCTGTCGCGGGTTGAAGCCCCGCTCAAGGCGCCTTTCATCCCGTTAGAAGACTGTGTGAGCCGTCACCTCCTTGTTTGCTGTCGCGGTTGAAGCCCCGCTCAAGACGCAGCTACCTCCCTTTAAAAGACTGTGTGCGCCCTTGTCTGTGCGGCTCCGGGTTAGCTCAGTTGGGAGAGCGCCCGCCTGCAAATCACCTGGTCGCGGGTTCGCGTCCCGCTCAGAAGTGTTTCTGGTCCTGGTGTTGAATAAAGACTGTACATTGCTTACTTCACCTACTTGCTTCTGGGTCCTCACTATCAGCGTTACACACAGGCGTCTTTCTGAAGCTCGTCTGAACCTTCTCTGACATGGAGCTAAAGTAAGCTTGACTGTTAGCCTGCCCCGGACCAGGCTTGTCGCTCTGGCTGAGTTACCATGGTTACCAAGCCAGGCTTGCCCTAAGCCTTGTTAGTGGAACAAAACTCTCACTAAAGTTAGCGAGGCTGACTGAAATAAGCCAGGCTTAGACCTGAGCCTGGGGCCTGTTGCACGAAAGTAGGATTCAGACATCCGGGCTAAAAGATTAAACCTGGCTCATCAGATCCTAAACAAGGAGGTTCAGGATTATTCAGCTGCACAAAAGACCAAGCGAGGATGAGAGCACGGGGATTCATCAAGACAGGTGTAACTCATCCTGGATCAGTGCGCGCACGTGGTTACTCCAACAGACCCCGCGATTGATCACAGAATCACGGATTCACCATGACAACAAGAGCGGCGTGCCTGTCTGCGTCGAAGCAGGAAGTCCTCATGGAGGCGTATGAGGAGGTAAAAGAGTGAATTAAAAGAAGAGAAAACACCACAGCGACACAACAACGACAGGAAGCTCTGCAGACAGACTGGATGTTTGATAGTGCACTGATATCACTCCATACTCCACTGAAACATCATGATATTGATTCAGACAGTTCATTAAAGTCTCCAGAATCAAAGTTCTGCCCTTATATGAATTTGTTGAATTGCACGTGAAACTGAAATTGAAACATCCACATTTACTCCTTATGCTGCTGTGCATGCAGACCCTCTCTCTCTCTCTCTCTCTCTCTCTCTCTCTCTCTCTCTCTCTCTCTCTCTCTCTCGGGCTCTAAACGAGATTTTACATGATGCCTCCCTCCATCTGTGATTTATATATGAAGAGTTCTTTTCCAAAATGCTATGAAAGCCAAAATTAAAAACACTCTTAAAAGAAATGTTTAACCTCAACAAAAAATATCAACGCAACAGTTTCCATTAGTTTTTCTTAGTTATGACAACTTCATTTGAAATTGCGTTGAACCAACAAACAATATTACATTGGACAAATTAATGTTTCTCTTCAGTCAAAGCTTATTGAAGTACTGCTTACTGAATATCTTTCATCATAAGGAGAAGTTTTTAAGTAGGTAACTCAAACAAATATGTTAAGTAAACTGACTTTACCAGGATATTTAAAGTAGATTAATTTGTTGTCTAGTTAATTATAATAACAATGCACCCAAATTTTAAGTAGCAGTAATTTAAATATATACATATACAGTGGAGGAAATAAGTATTTGACCCCCGGCTGATTTTGAAAGTTTTCATACTAAGAAATAAATGAGGAGTCTCTGATTTTTATGGCAGCTTTATTTTAACAGTGTTAGAAAGGATATCAAGAAAAAAAATCGAGAAAATTACATGAAATGAAAAATGAAAATTAATTTGCATTTCATTGAGGGAAATAAGTATTCGACCCCCTGGCAAAACATGACTCAGTACTTGGTGGCAAAACCCTTGTTGGCAAGCACAGCAGTCAGACGTTTCTTGTAGTTGCTTACTAGGTTGGCACACACATCTGGAGTACTTTTAGCCCACTCCTCTCTGCAGAGCATCTCCAAATCCTGGAGGTTTTGAGGCCGGCGTTTGGAAACTCGAAGCTTCAGCTCTCTCCATAGATTTTCTATGGGATTAAGTTCAGGAGACTGGCTAGGCCATTCCACTACCTTGATGTGCTTCTTATGGAGCCACTCCTTTGTTTCCTTTGCCGTATGTTTTGGGTCGTTGTCGTGCTGGAAGACCCATCCACGACCCATTTTCAGTGTCCTGGCAGAGGCAAGGAGGTTGTGACTGAAGATTTTGCGATACGTAGCCCCGTTCATCTTCCCGTCGATGCGGTGAAGTCGACCCGTCCCCTTAGAAGAGAAACATCCCCAAAACATAATGCTTCCTCCGCCATGCTTGACAGTGGGGATGGTGTTCTTGGGGTCATATTCAGCATTTCTCTTCCTCCAAACACGTCGAGTTGAGTTGAGGCCAAAGAGCTTGATTTTGGTCTCATCTGACCACAGCACCTTCTCCCAGTCTCTCTCGGAGTCATTAATATGTTCATTGGCAAACTTGAGGCGGGCCTGGATGTGAGCCTTCTTGAGCAGAGGGACCTTGTGCGCACTGCAGGATTTTAAACCTTTGCGTCTCAGTGTATTACCAATGGTTTTCTTGGTGACTGTGGTCCCAGCTGCCTTGAGATCATTAACCAGCTCCTCCCGTGTAGTTCTAGGCTGATCTCTAACCTTTCTCATGATCAGTGAGACCCCACCAGGTGATATCCGGGCCTAGGTCGATTGACAGTCATGTTGTACTTCTTCCACTTCCGAATAATAGCACCAACAGTTGTCACCTTCTCATTCAGCTTCTTGCTGATGGTTTTGTAGCCCATGCCAGTCTTGTGTAGGTCAACAATTTTGTCCCTGACATCTTTAGACAGCTCTCTGGTCTTGCCCATGGTGGAGATGTTGGAGTGTCTCTGAGTCTGTGGGCAGGTGGCTTTTTATACAGGTGACAATTTGGGACAGGTGTCTCTCATGAAGGTAATGACTTCACTGAGGTTAGGAGTGAGTCAATGGTCTGTGGGAGCCAACAGTGCTCATGGTTGGTAGGGGATCAAATACTTAATTAATTTTTATTTTTCATTTCATGTAATTTTCTCGATTTTTTCCTTGATATTCTTTCTAACACTGTTAAAATAAAGCTGCCATAAAAATCAGACACTCTTCATTTATTTCTTAGTATGAAAACTTTCAAAATCAGCCGGGGGTCAAATACTTATTTCCTCCACTGTATAAAGCCTACCTTTTCTTCATTTTTCTTTTTAAGTTAAACCATTTGTTCATATTTTCCTTTACATTGCTATCAACACTTACATAATACTTAAAGGGAAAATCTAGTGTAATTTTAACCCAGGGTCTAGCAGTCACACAGTTAAACAAGCTAAATTCTAATCAGTATTTAATGTCAGAAAGCTCTTTATCCATGTTCAAACTGTATTTCAAAGTTCAGTTCAACAGCCACCCAAACGGTGGGTCTGGGTAAATAATGTAAACACTTTCTAAATTAAAATGGATTTATAGCATTTTGGAAAAGAGCTCTTCACGTGTTACAGAAGAAATCTAATAGCATTGTTTTTGCCATTGTCTTTAATTTATAAGAAAATGAGTCACCAAATTTGCTCAACAAATAAACAGCCTTAAAACAAACAATTCTGAAATAAGAAATACCATTACAGAAATAAAACCCCTTTAAATAGGTGAACAAATAATAAACATTGTAATAAATTGTAACTACAAAAATCAACATCAAATACTTTACATGACCATGTAGTTAGCATAAAAAATAACTCAGTACATAAACATTTACACTCTGCAAGAACTGAACATTTACATTTAAATCATTGTGAACTTTTCTATTTTAAAAGTTAATAGTCATCATTAGTTTTAATTTAATTAAACTGAGAGTGTTTTTTTTCACTGATTTTATGATTTGATTTTGTTTATATGTTTTGATTCTGTGCTTTTGTATGTTGAGCTCTGAGTAACTTCAGTTTTAAAGGAGCTGATCTGATTTATCCTTATTCACTAAACACCATGTAACTCTTTGACTTTTACACTAACTAATATGGGATGTGCATTTTATATATATTCTATGGATAACTTATCTAATGGTTGTAAAATCATGTAAAATTATAAATTAATCTAAAGTCACTGCATTAATGATGACTAATGTTCAAATAATGACAGTGGGTCTGTTTAATGTGATAATGATGTGTGGTGGGCAGTGGAATAAAAACTGGTTTCCTGTCTGTGGGACAGCTGACTGAGAAAAGGGATGAGATTAAATAAATCCTGAACGTATCCTGGTCTGGAGCAGGCTAGAGCTACAGAATAAATCTCCATGGTAACATGTGTCAAAACATATCCCACTCCCCCCTATCTGACTTTTGTACAACCAGATCATGGATTAACTGATCCAGGATAATTAAGATATCCCAGCTTAATCCCTGATCCTACTTTCATGCAACAGGCCCCTGCTTCGTGGAGTACCCCCCTGCTCCGGCTTCCACGTGTTTGTTTCCATCAGTCCGTGTGTCCGGCTGTGATCCCCCCTCTGTGCCGGCAGGGGGCAGTGACACTCCAGACCTCCAACCTACCACCGAAGAAGAAGCATCGCCGCAGTGTTTCCGGGTCGCAGGTGTCACGGTGATGTTTTGGGTCAAATCGATCAGGCGCGAGCCCTGCTCCCGGTAACCGGTCACCCGTTCATCGATCACCGTCTCCGGGCCGTGGCTGCCCCGGACCTCCAGCGAAGCCGGCCTCTCTGTCCTCCCCGACCCCCCGATGGCCTCCAGGCGGCCTGACAGCTTCGACGGCCTCGGCTTCCGCGGCCGCGACGACCCGCCGTACGGAGCCGGATACCCGGGCCGGAGCTCCGCGGGCCCCGCCGAGCTGCAGCAGCACTGGGTCACCACGCCGCCCGACATCCCGGGGAGCCGGAACCTGCACCCCGGGGAGCGGACACCTCAGTACGAAGACCCGCTGGGAGAGCACGGGGCCCCCGGGCCGGGCTGGGAGGCCCCAAGGCCCGGGGCCCCTCCGGCCGGTAGGAGCTAGCATGCTAATGGATAATCAGGCAGCCCGTGCTAGGCTAATGACACCATAGACACGAATGGGAAAGGCTAACTGCTAATGTGATGTGATGCTAGGCTAATGACACCATAGACACGAATAGAACAGAACAACACAAACGGGCTACCTGCTAAGTTACTGTAGCATAAGGGCGGCTAGCCTAATGAAAGCAGAAGTAAGTGAGAGACAGCGCTAGCTGGAAGCTAAGATGCTAATTAGCTCTTTGGCTAATTATTAGGAGTAAACAGGCTGACAGCTGGCTGGTTTATAAATGTATAAATTCAAATATCTCAAACATCAGGGGCGGGTCTGTGTGTGCTGGGGCCCTGGGCACAGGAGGGCGTGGGGCCCCGGGCACAGGAGGGCGTGGGGCCCCGGGCACAGGAGAGCGTGGGGCCCCGGGCACAGGAGGGCGTGGGGCCCCTGCACACTGGCTGATGGATTTACAGCTTTTTTATGGATTATTTATGTAAAAATGTAAATAAAGTGAACAAAGCTCGATGGGCTGCTGACTGTCTCCTCAGAAACACCTGTGGGCGTGGCCCAGCTGTCAATCAAACAACAACCGTTTGAGTCGAGTTTAAAAAGTTTTTGGTTAAATGAAAAAATGAAGTTTGAGGATAAATTAAAGAAAGTGAGGGTTGGAGAAGGGAGCCCCCGCTGGGTCTGTGTGCTCCCCCCTCTGTTCAGGACTCTCTTGTTGAAGTGAATGAGTGAGCTGTCTGAGCCTAAAGGGGCGGAGCTAAACATGCTTCTGCCTGCTGATTGGTCAAAAGATCCAAGTTTATGTAAACGAGTGTAGTCATTAAAAATCTTGTTCCTGTTGCAGAGCAGCTGAATCGATTTGCAGGATTCGGGATCGGCCTGGTCAGGTGAGCCGTCATGTTTTTATTTACTGAGCCTGACAGACGACGCTGAGGGATTAAACTAACGGGATTAATGTGTCCGCAGCCTCTTCACCGAGAACGTCCTCGCTCACCCCTGCATCGTCTTCCGCAGGCAGTGCCAGGTAACCGCTCACCTGTACACATCTGATTGGTCAATATCAGGTCAGGTGATGACATCATAGCAGTACGGCGGTAGAAGCTGGTGTGTGTGATAGGGATGGGAATTAAGATAAGATTTTATCAATAACAATGCTGTTAACGATCCTGCTAATCGATCTAGTTCTTTATCGATTCCTGCAGATTTTCAGTGTCAACAATGTCAAACACATCACAGCAAAGATATCTGCTTCTGCAGGCTGCTGGTGTTCCCACGCACTTAAGGGTGTGTTGTAGATGCTATTTAAATAAAGTCACAATGCTGACGCTTCTGACCTAGGGATGGGACGATACACTTAAACTCGTGATACGCTGCACCTCGATATGCCAGGGTCAAGATACGATATCAAAAAAGTAAAAAAAAAAAATATTATTGTGTAATTACAACTTATTTGTTTTTGTTTGAGTTGCACACAGGAAAACACAAGGCCTAACAGGCCAAACACAAACAATAACACTCTCTCTAACCCTGGAGAGGTTAGAGAGAGTGTATGCTAACGAGCGGTAGGCTTGTCCTCGTCGTCTTTGTCTTTTTTAATGAGAAAGCCAAAATACTGCCAGACAGATGACTTGTATCCAGGTGGAGCGTCCTCAATTTTGACCTCATTCGACTCCATCATTCAGCTTTTTGGAGGCAAGCTAGTTGGTACTAATGTTTGTTGTCGTCACTTCTGGTCACATGCGCTATTACCGGGCGTGACGTCTTTATTTCGCGACCCATTTTTTTCAAACTTGATGCATTTCGTCACGTACTGTATCGCGATATATTGCCAAACGATATTTCATCCCATCCCTATTCTGAACCCTGTCAGTGGAAGTTGATAAGCAAAAAGATTAATGATGTTGATTCTTTGATGGAGCTGTTAACGATTCTCAAAAAGAATTGGCTTTAGATTCCCGTCCCTCGTGTGTGAGCGAGCTCAGAGGAGCGCTCAGGTGTGTTGATGGTCGTCATGGTGCTCATTGGCAGACCTGTGAGGGCGGGGCTTGGCTCTGACGTCATGATGGCGGTCTGATGAATAAAAGAGAGACGTATGAGCGCAGAGATGATTTAATAATTAAAATAAAACACTAAATCTTCTGTTCAAACTGCTCCTCTGGAGTTCTTCATGTTACATCACAAACTGCTCGACGTCCATTTTGTTGCTTTGGCCCCAAAATCATTTTTACTGGAATCATTTTTTACTTTGGCTTCATGTTCGTCCTCCATCTTTTATTTACCTGTCTGTAAACGTGTCTGCACATTGAATGCCTCTAACTGTGCTCTGATTGGCCGACTGTCTCAGGTGAATTATCACGCTCGCTGTTACCACCTGACGCCCTTCAGCGCCGTGGCCGTCATGTACTCCATCACCAAAGCTCAGGTACGAGGCGTGGACAGGTGACCGCACCTGGTGAGGGCGGGGCTTCATGTTTGAGTGTGAATTATTATTTATTTATCAAATATCCTCAACATGAAAGAATAAACAACAACAACAATCACAGATAAAGTGGATCTGAAGGAAGAGAGCAAACCAGAGATCATTTAGTTAGTTTGTTGTTGTTGTTTGTTTATGGCTGTTTGTGTGTGGTTGTTGTTTATGGCTGTTTGTGTGTGGTTGTTGTTTTTGTTTGTTTATGGCTGTTTGTGTGTGGTTGTTGTTTTTGTTTGTTTATGGCTGTTTGTGTGTGGTTGTTGTTTGTTTATGGCTGTTTGTGTGTGGTTGTTGTTGTTTTTGTTTGTTTATGGCTGTTTGTGTGTGGTTGTTTGTTTATGGCTGTTTGTGTGTGGTTGTTTGTTTATGGCTGTTTGTGTGTGGTTGTTTGTTTATGGCTGTTTGTGTGTGGTTGTTTTTGTTTGTTTATGGCTGTTTGTGTGTGGTTGTTGTTTGTTTATGGCTGTTTGTGTGTGGTTGTTGTTTATGGCTGTTTGTGTGTGGTTGTTGTTTATGGCTGTTTGTGTGTGGTTGTTGTTTATGGCTGTTTGTGTGTGGTTGTTGTTTATGGCTGTTTGTGTGTGGTTGTTGTTTGTTTATGGCTGTTTGTGTGGTTGTTGTTTATGGCTGTTTGTGTGTGGTTGTTGTTGTTGTTTGTTTATGGCTGTGTGTGGTTGTTGTTGTTGTTTGTTTATGGCTGTTTGTGTGTTGTTGTTGTTGTTTGTTTATGGCTGTTTGTGTGTGTGTTGTTGTTGTTTGTTTATGGCTGTTTGTGTGGTTGTTGTTTGTTTATGGCTGTTTGTGTGTGGTTGTTGTTTTTGTTTGTTTATGGCTGTTTGTGTGTGGTTGTTGTTGTTGTTTGTTTATGGCTGTTTGTGTGTGGTTGTTGTTTTTGTTTGTTTATGGCTGTTTGTGTGTGGTTGTTGTTTATGGCTGTTTGTGTGTGGTTGTTGTTTATGGCTGTTTGTGTGTGGTTGTTGTTTATGGCTGTTTGTGTGTGGTTGTTGTTTATGGCTGTTTGTGTGTGGTTGTTGTTGTTTGTTTATGGCTGTTTGTGTGGTTGTTGTTGTTGTTTGTTTGTGTGGTTGTTGTTGTTGTTGTTTGTTTATGGCTGTTTGTGTGTGGTTGTTGTTGTTGTTTGTTTATGGCTGTTTGTGTGTGGTTGTTGTTGTTGTTTGTTTTTGGCTGTTTGTGTGTGGTTGTTGTTTATGGCTGTTCGTCCGTGGACGTTATTGATGTGTGTTTATGGCTGTCTGTGTGTGGATGTTGTTGTTGTTTGTTTATGGCTGTTCGTGTGTGGTTGTTGTTGTTCTTTGTTAATGGCTGTTGTGTGTGGTTGTTGTTGTTGTTTGTTTATGGCTGTTTGAGTGTGGTTGATGTTTATGTTTGTTTGTGGCTGTGTGTGGTTGTTGTTTGTTTATGGCTGTTTGTGTGTGGTTGTTGTTTTTGTTTGTTTGTGGCTGTGTGTGGTTGTTGTTGTTGTTTGTTTATGGCTGTTTGTGTGTGGTTGTTGTTGTTGTTTGTTTATGGCTGTTTGTGTGTGGTTGTTGTTTGTTTGTTTATGGCTGTTTGTGTGTGGTTGTTGTTGTTGTTTGTTTGTGGCTGTTTGTGTGTGGTTGTTGTTGTTTGTTTATGGCTGTTTGTGTGGTTGTTGTTTATGGCTGTTTGTGTGTGGTTGTTGTTTTTGTTTGTTTATGGCTGTTTGTGTGTGGTTGTTGTTGTTGTTTGTTTATGGCTGTTTGTGTGTGGTTGTTGTTTTTGTTTGTTTATGGCTGTTTGTGTGTGGTTGTTGTTTATGGCTGTTTGTGTGGTTGTTGTTGTTTGTATTGTTGTTGTTTATTGTTTGTTTGTGTGGTTGTTGTTTATGGCTGTTTGTGTGTGGTTGTTGTTTTTGTTTGTTTATGGTGTGGTTGTTGTTGTTTGTTGTTTGGCTGTTTGTTTGGTTGTTGTTTATGGCTGTTTGTGTGTGGTTGTTGTTGTTGTTTGTTTATGGCTGTTTGTGTGTGGTTGTTGTTGTTGTTTGTTTATGGCTGTTTGTGTGTGGTTGTTGTTGTTGTTTGTTTATGGCTGTTTGTGTGTGGTTGTTGTTTGTTTATGGCTGTTTGTGTGGTTGTTGTTTATGGCTGTTTGTGTGTGGTTGTTGTTGTTGTTTGTTTATGGCTGTTTGTGTGTGGTTGTTGTTGTTGTTTGTTTATGGCTGTGTGTGTGTGGTTGTTGTTGTTTGTTTATGGCTGTTTGTGTGTGGTTGTTGTTGTTGTTTGTTTATGGCTGTTTGTGTGTGGTTGTTGTTGTTTGTTTATGGCTGTTTGTGTGTGGTTGTTGTTTATGGCTGTTTGTGTGTGGTTGTTGTTTATGGCTGTTTGTGTGTGGTTGTTGTTGTTGTTTGTTTATGGCTGTTTGTGTGTGGTTGTTGTTGTTTGTTTATGGCTGTTTGTGTGGTTGTTGTTTATGGCTGTTTGTGTGTGGTTGTTGTTGTTGTTTGTTTATGGCTGTTTGTGTGTGGTTGTTGTTGTTGTTTGTTTATGGCTGTTTGTGTGTGGTTGTTGTTGTTTGTTTATGGCTGTTTGTCTGGTTGTTGTTTATGGCTGTTTGTGCGTGGTTGTTGTTGTTGTTTGTTTATGGCTGTATGTGTGTGGTTGTTGTTGTTTGTTAATGGCTGTTTGTGTGTGGTTGTTGTTGTTGTTTGTTTATGGCTGTTTGTGTGTGGTTGTTGTTGTTTGTTTATGGCTGTTTGTGTGTGGTTGTTGTTTTTGTTTGTTTGTGGCTGTGTGTGGTTGTTGTTGTTTGTTTATGGCTGTTTGTGTGTGGTTGTTGTTTTTGTTTGTTTGTGGCTGTGTGTGGTTGTTGTTGTTTGTTTATGGCTGTTTGTGTGTGGTTGTTGTTTATGGCTGTTTGTGTGTGGTTGTTGTTGTTGTTTGTTTATGGCTGTTTGTGTGTGGTTGTTGTTGTTGTTTGTTTATGGCTGTTTGTGTGTGGTTGTTGTTGTTTGTTTATGGCTGTTTGTGTGTGGTTGTTGTTTTTGTTTGTGTTTGTGTGTGGTTGTTGTTTGTTTATGGCTGTTTGTGTGTGGTTGTTGTTTTTGTTTGTTTGTGGCTGTGTGTGGTTGTTGTTGTTGTTTGTTTATGGCTGTTTGTGTGTGGTTGTTGTTGTTGTTTGTTTATGGCTGTTTGTGTGTGGTTGTTGTTTTTGTTTGTTTATGGCTGTTTGTGTGTGGTTTTTGTTTGTTTATGGCTGTTTGTGTGTGGTTGTTGTTTATGGCTGTTTGTGTGTGGTTGTTGTTTATGGCTGTTTGTGTGTGGTTGTTGTTTTGTTTGTTTATGGCTGTTTGTGTGTGTGTTGTTGTTGTTGTTTGTTTATGGCTGTTTGTGTGTGGTTGTTGTTTTGTTTGTTTATGGCTGTTTGTGTGTGTGTGTGTGGTTGTTGTTTATGGCTGTTTGTGTGGTTGTTGTTTGTTTATGGCTGTTTGTGTGTGGTTGTTGTTGTTGTTGTTGTTTATGGCTGTTTGTGTGTGGTTGTTGTTTTTGTTTGTTTATGGCTGTTTGTGTGTGGTTGTTGTTGTTTGTTTATGGCTGTTTGTTTGGTTGTTGTTTATGGCTGTTTGTGTGTGGTTGTTGTTGTTGTTTGTTTATGGCTGTTTGTGTGTGGTTGTTGTTGTTGTTTGCTGTTTGTGTGTGGTTGTTGTTGTTGTTTGTTTGTGGCTGTTTGTGTGTGGTTGTTGTTTGTTTATGGCTGTTTGTGTGGTTGTTGTTTATGGCTGTTTGTGTGTGGTTGTTGTTGTTGTTTGTTTATGGCTGTTTGTGTGTGGTTGTTGTTGTTGTTTGTTTATGGCTGTTTGTGTGTGGTTGTTGTTGATGTTTGTTTATGGCTGTCTGTGTGTCGTTGTTCTTGTTGCTTGTTTATGGCTGTTTGTGTGTGGTTGTTGTTTATGGCTGTTTGTGTGTGGTTGTTGTTTATGGCTGTTTGTGTGTGGTTGTTGTTTATGGCTGTTTGTGTGTGGTTGTTGTTTTTGTTTGTTTATGGCTGTTTGTGTGTGGTTGTTGTTGTTTGTTTATGGCTGTTTGTTTGGTTGTTGTTTATGGCTGTTTGTGTGTGGTTGTTGTTGTTGTTTGTTTATGGCTGTTTGTGTGTGGTTGTTGTTGTTGTTTGTTTATGGCTGTTTGTGTGTGGTTGTTGTTGTTGTTTGTTTATGGCTGTTTGTGTGTGGTTGTTGTTTATGGCTGTTTGTGCGTGGTTGTTGTTGTTGTTTGTTTATGGCTGTTTGTGTGTGGTTGTTGTTGTTGTTTGTTTATGGCTGTTTGTGTGTGGTTGTTGTTGTTGTTTGTTTATGGCTGTTTGTGTGTGGTTGTTGTTTATGGCTGTTTGTGCGTGGTTGTTGTTTTTGTTTGTTTGTGGCTGTGTGTGGTTGTTGTTGTTTGTTTATGGCTGTTTGTGTGTGGTTGTTGTTTTTGTTTGTTTGTGGCTGTGTGTGGTTGTTGTTGTTTGTTTATGGCTGTTTGTGTGTGGTTGTTGTTGTTGTTTGTTGTTTGTTCTCATGTTTCCTGTTGTTGTTCAGGGTCCGAAGGCTCTGTGGAAGGGCATGGGCAGCACCTTCATCGTTCACGGCATCTCTCTGGGAGCTGAGGGCATCATCAGCGAGTTGACGCCGTTACCACGGTAACCACACACTTCCTGTCTAATCAGTGAAGCGTCAGTGCAGACCGTCTGGTTAAGTTTGCCCACAGTGGATTTAAAGAACTACATTACCCATAATCCCTGAGTGCTGGGCCTGCTTATTGACCTCAGAGCTCTGAAGTAGGTCACATCCTGAGGTCAAAGGTCATTCATGTCATAAAGAGAGAACGTGACGACATTATTCCGTTAACGTGCCCTAAAAGAGGAACAGCATCACCTGTTTGGTGAACTGTTTGACTTTTGCTGCATTCCAGTAACCTCTGAACTGGGAGTGACATCATCTCAGACTTATCAGCGTTCCAGTTGAAGTCTGACAAAAACATGCCGATCTACCAGGCTATTGTTAGCTGTTGTTAACACGCCCTGTGTTGTTGTTCACAAATATAACATGAAGAATGTGATTATCACTATGGCAGCATTTTTGTAAATATAAGTCTAACAATACTATGTATACAGCTGATCTAGAGCGACACACCCCAGTCAGAAGTGCAAATAAATGGATTATTACAGGAGCTAAATAACTGTTCACACTGGGGGCATCCATCTTCCATTGTCAACTCGGGGGTGGTGAGGTTTCACCAAGTTCCCAGTAGGAAATTCAGACCTCGGGGGGCGTTCCAGTTGCAGTTTCCTACTCAGAACTCAAAATTCCTACTTCTGACTACAACTGGAACACATCAAAAGACGTGACCCAAGCCAAAGCGTGTGTTTGTTGTGATGCTAATGAATGGTAAATGGTAAATGGACTTGAGCTTATATAGCGCTTTTCTAGTCTTTGACTACTCAAAGCTGCTTTACACTGCAGGTCACACCTACCCATTCATACCCATTCACACCCATCTGCACTCACATTCACTCTCTGATGGTTCAGAGTGTCTATGTTAGTTATCCATCAGTATCTCTAACACATTCACGCCCTTTCATGCCCATTTACCCTCCACTGACACAGCAGTGGGAGCAGCTTTGGGTTAAGTGTCTTGTCCAAGGACACATCGCCATGTGTCGCCTGGAGCTGGACTTGAACCTGCAACCTCCCGATCACTGACCAAGCGCACTATCCAACTGCACCACCGACGTCTGAATGCAGCTCAGACCTGTCAGTCACAGGGAATTGTGGGAAATGTAGTTCATTCATGAGTGAAACATGCACACCGTCTCATATGTGACAGTCTGACTGTATGTCTGTGTACTTTCTGATGGTGCTTGTGTTCACAGGGAGCTCCCTCACAGGTGGGGCTGGAAACAGCTGGCTGGACATCTCCTGCTGAAAGGGTCAGTACACCTGTACAGACTGACTGATCTGGGTCAGACCCTCATGTAGAACAGAGCAGGTTGTGGTCTTGAGTTAATTTGATGTAGAACAGAAACATTTAAAATTTAAAATGATCTGAATGTCTTATATTTGATTTCATATGTTTGTTAATGAAACCTGCTGCAGCTCTGATTAAACAGGTGACAGCACACCTGAGGAACAACACACGCTGTGTTGTAAACGTCCGTCTGTCTGTCTGCAGGTTGACGGCTGTGGTGGCTCTTCCTTTTTACTGTGCCAGCCTGGTGGAGACCGTGCAGGTGCGTTGTTGTTGTTGTTTATTTATTGATGAGACCCTGTAGCTGTGTCCTCGTTGATTTCCTCCGTCCTGTCCCTGCAGAGCGAGATCGCGGCGGACGAGGCGCCCTCAGGGCTGCTCGATTGTCTCCGTGAAGGTTTTACTCGTCCTGTTTGGCGCTTGGCGCCCACACAGCCGACGCCTGCTTCCTCTCAGCTCTCTCCTGCTCCCTGCTGCGCAGACGCCATCCTTCGATACGCCATCGCCACCTCCATCCAGCGTGCGGCGCTGTGGGTGCACCAGCGGGGCAGGAAGCAGCGGGCCGACCCCTCCAACCCCCTGGACGCGTACTTCCCAGAGCTGGTGGCGGCGTGGGCGGGGTCTCTGGTGGCGGACATCTTGGTGTTTCCCGTGGAGACGGTGCTGCATCGCCTCGGCCTGCAGGGCACACGCACCATCATCGACGCCACCGATGGCGTTGCTGTTGGTAACGGCGGGAGCCAGATGGTCCTGCCGGTCAACTCGCAGTACGACGGCTTCTCCGAATGCCTCCATGCCATCCGCCGCAAGGAGGGTGCCGCCGGATTCTACCGCGGCTTTGGAGCGCTGGCGGCACAGTACGCTCTGCATGGCGCACTGCTCGCGGCCGCCAGGACTCTGCTGAGACTGCTGCTGCTGGAGGGGCGGGGCTCCTAAGGCGTTACCGTGGAGACGGAATTACATCCTGTACAGATGGTGTCACCATGACGACCAGACGTCCTGTCAGACTGTCTGCAGAATAGAAGAAAATATTTGAACATTTATCCTTTAATTTATTAAAAACAAATAAAAAACCACGAAATGTTTGTTCACCTTTAAACGGATGGACGGACGGATGGACGGATGGACGGACGATGGCCTGCTGGAATTCCTGAAACAAAGACACACATCATGTTTAGCTTAGCTTAGCATGAAGACTGAGGGTGAATGGGAACTGTTAGCCTAGCTTAGCTCAGTTTCAGGCTCACAGTTCTTCTCTTGGTCTCATGCTGACGTCATTGTTCCCGCCTCTTCCTGCCGTCACTTCCTGCCTGATAATTCAATGTTTTGTTGATCTTGGTCTCCATGGACACGCAGCATCACTTCCTGTTCCAGCATGATGTCATGAACAATGTTGTATTTGGTTAAAATGCTCAAAGCTGATTGGCTGTCAGTGATCTTTCCTCTGATTGGACGATTCTTTAAGCAGTGACACCTGATTGGGCGTTCAGATGTGACTTCTGTGTCCTTGTGCACGCCTCCGTGCTCTGATCCGTCACGCTGATGATGCAAACTCTTCACACGGTGTTCTGGTTTCTCTGGTGGCTGTGCTGACTGGTGTCTGTGGCTGTTTGCTGTGGTTGCCGTGGTTACACAGACGTTGAAACAACAGGATCTGTTAAAGGTGCAGTGTGTAGGATGTTTCATTTTATACATCCAGCGCATTTCTCCAAACAGAAACGGTGAATAAAGGAGATAAATGTTTCTACAATCATCCCCATTAAACGTGTTTTATTTTTATTTAGTTAAAAATATCTTTATAAAAAAATTACTTTACTGCTGGCCGCTGTTTCGTGTAGGCCGACATATTGATCCGCCGTGTTGTCTACGGGTGGTTTTTAGGGACAAAAAGAGGGGACGTGAATCTGTCCACCGGTTCTGAAATCTACCTGAATGCAGGTGAAGAAGAGGAGAGGATGGCAGTGGATGTGTAGAAAGTTGTTACTCTGTCCTAGGGATTCAAACTGTGTGTATAAACACACACAACATAAACTGTGTGCTGTGTTCAGGATCCTTTTTGGTCTTCACAGGATTCCGTTGCTCAGCGACGTGACGTTTTGGCTACGGTTAGCTTCATGCTAGAATCTGAACGCTCGATGTCGCTAAAATGCCAAATTCTACACACTGCACCTTTAAGATGATCAGAGTCTGATTTAAATCTAAAAGTATTCACTGCGCTGACACCAGTTGGCACGGACACCAGTTAAACCATAACATCAGTGGGAATAAAGCTGTTTGATATCAGGGACATGTTCACAGTAACAAACCAGGTTTAACGCGATGTTTATGTTTCATGGTTTAAAAGCTCTGTTACCTGTGGACAGGTGTCTGAACGTCCAATCAGGAGTGACTCTGTGAATACACCTGCCGAACGCTTCACTGTATAAAGCTGTAAAAATAAAGTCTGTCACAGAAGTGTAGCTGTAGAGTCATTAAATCAACTTTATGAGAATAAATCAGATATAATCAGTGTGGTGTTGAAGCTCCTGTGTGTCTCACTGCTGCGTCAGAATTAAATAAAATAAATAATAAATTTTTAAACGAGTGTTTTTGGAGTGAAATCAGATCTGCACTCGTCCATGTTCGCTCAGTCTGTTGTAAATGTTTATGTGCTGTTATTAAATAAAATCAGAGCCAAATGTTTGTGCAGCAGCATCAGCGTGGACTTTCTGCCTCTTTCACTGCAGGGATCAACCTGAGGCCCCGGGGCCACACGAGGCCCCTCACGGCCCCACACGGCCCGAAGGAGAAACACCGGGTTAGTTTTTAAATTAATCCAAGAATCATTTCAGATTCAGACCTCTGAGAGAGCCTGCTGTGACAGGGACTGATCTCACCTGCAGCTCACAGCCAGGTCAGAGCAGTTGTTCACACCTGAGGGTCAAACTGCACACCTGTTTACTCCTTTAACCCTTTCATGCATGGTGTCTGCTAGAGTGGGCCGATATTTGAAATATATTTTATTCCTTTTAGGTTGCAGTACAGTGCCCAACTACCAGGAGGTAAATCCCCAAACACTTGTCTGAAGTTTCATGAAAATATTAACTTTGCTTTTTTTTTTATTGAGATATTGAATTGTTAATCCAGAATATCTGACAAAGGGCAAATTTGACATTTTACCTGTGGTCAGATGTTACATAATTGGTTTTTTTTTATTTAAATATTGGTGTAATTGACAAGTGAATAGTTTGATTAAACAGCAGTAATAGATATGCTTTGGACATTTTCCTTTTAACTTTTATTTACTCTTAATAGATGTTTGTCAAAGACTTTTTTATGGATCTATATTAAGCTCCACTAAATTACTATTCATACCATTAATGCACGGTCAGGTTGATAGATGTAAAACTGCCTCCAAACAGAAAAAAGTGATTTTAACTTGACTGAAAGTAAAAATGAACATTAGAAAAACTTCCTTTCTGTTTTAATAATTCATACATGAAAGGGTTAATTGAAACTGAAAAAAATCCTCTTCTGATGTTAAAGTTTCCTTCAGTTCACTAAAATCTTCTTAACCCTTTCATGCATGAATTATTAAATCTTAAAGACAGTATATATTTTTGAAATATCTGTTTTTACTTTCAACAAGTTAAATAATGTTTTTTTTTATGTTATTTTTTGTCTATTGCAGCAGTAATTTATTGAAACTTGATGAGGATCCACAAACATCTTTGACAAACATTTATCAAGAGTAAATATAAGAAAAAACATCTGAAATATAAATAATTTTACTGTAATCAAACTTTAAAATTTAAAATAAAAATGACAAAATTATTTAAAATCTGAATCAGACATGATCTTTGCACTTCTTTGGCTGTTTTGGATTTATGAAGCAGAATCTCAACATGAAAACATGCAAAATGATATTTTTATGAAATTTAAGAAAGGTTTGGAGTTTTCCACATGATAGTTGGACATGTTACCCAAAGGGTGAAGAGTTTATGACAAATATCTGTCTACAGTAGTGAACACCATGCATGAAAGGGTTAATAAAATTAAATCATGTATTTTTTCTCTTTTTCTAAACTGTTCTGAGTTTGTGATGAAGTTTTGACTGATGTAAAGAATTAAGACCTCAAACAGTCTTTACTGAACCGTTTCCTTACATAAAAAGGAAATAACATTTCTATCTTCATGTCGACTTTTTTTCATTCAGACTCATTAAATATAAATATCAGAGTTTTCATGTTCGGATTTTTATTATTGAGTTTTTAGTTTCATCAGGTTTCTGCTGATCATTTGTGTTATTACTTTTATGCGTTACACTCTTTAAAAAGAGATTTTTAATCTCAATGAGCTTCTTTTCCTGTTTAAATAAAGGTTATAAATGTTTTTATTATTTTTATCATCGTTGTTTCTTTTCTTGACTGTGTTTCTGCCGGAACCATAAACGGAAGGACCAGGGCGGAACCTTTGTGCCTGGTGTTTCCCGCCGGGCCATATTTCCTCGCGCTCCTCCATGTGTTTTCTCCCCTCGGTCGGTGCTCCGGTCGGTGCCCGTGTGTCCCGGTACTCGGTGGTCCTCCGGTAACGGTCGGCAGCATGTCTGGTGGCGGGAGTCTCGCGCACGGCGGCAGCTCTTTGTTCTCGGGCTTCCGGGTCCTCGGGCTGTACTCGAACCATGTGCCGCACGCGCTCCGGTACCACAAGAAGCACCGGGAGTTTTACGTGGTGACGGCGGTCGGGAAGTGTTTCCACACCTACAACGTAAGAGCCGTGACCGTACCTGTGCGCGTGAGCGTCTGCCCCGCGCTTTAATCCACGAGACTGAACTTACCTGGAACACCTTTATTTATTTATTTATTTATTTATTTATTTATTTATTTATTTATTTATTTACCTGGAACACCTTTATTTATTTATTTATTTATTTATTTATTTATTTATTTATTTATTTACCTGGAACACCTTTATTTATTTATTTATTTATTTATTTATTTATTTATTTATTTATTTATTTCTGTCTGTCTTTATTTATTTACCTGGAACACCTTTATTTATTTATTTATTTATTTATTTATTTATTTCTGTCTGTCTTTATTTATTTACCTGTGACTGTGTTAATGATAAATTTAATGTTCAGATTTGTTTTACTGTTTTTATTTTTCGTGCTCCGTTAAACTTTAAACTGTGATAACAAATCTAAAGTAAACGCTCCACATGTGAAAATATTAACGCTCATGCAGACGTGTGATCTGATTAAAGAGTAAAAGTTTTTATCTTTAAAGATTTTTTCAGCTGTCACGGTTAAGAAGCTTTTATTCTATTTTGTTATTTAATTTGAAGTAAAATCGTCTCTTCATGTTTCAGGTGAACCGTTTGGGGATCGTCGCCGTCAGTGAGTAAACATTCAAGTATTTTAACATCTAGTTACGCCTGCTGAGTGTTCTGCTCTCTGATTGGTTACTGCTGATGTGTGGTTGTCCAGGTAACAGCCAATCAGATGACATCAGCTGCCTGGCCGCAGACAGGATGTTGGTGTTCGCTGCCGCTGGACGAGACATCAGCGCCTTCGCACGGAACAAAGAGGTGAGGCCGTGGGGGTCTATGGGGACGTCCTGCCCTGGGGGTCTATGGGGATGTCCTGGCCGTGGGGGTCTATGGGGACGTCCTGGCTGTTGGGGGTCTATGGGGACGTCCTGCCCTGGGGGTCTATGGGGACGTCCTAACTGTTGGGGGTCTATGGGGACGTCCTGACTGTGGGGGTCTATGGGGACGTCCTGGCTGTTGGGGTCTATGGGGACGTTCTGGCTGTTGGGGGTCTATGGGGACGTCCTGGCTGTTGGGGGTCTGTGGGGACATCCTGGCCGTGGGGCTCTATGGGGACGTCCTGACTGTGGGGTCTATGGGGACGTCCTGGCTGTTGGGGTCTATGGGGACGTTCTGGCTGTTGGGGGTCTATGGGGACATTCTGGCTGTTGGGGTCTTTGGGGATGTCCTGGCTGTTGGGGTCTATGGGGACGTTCTGGCTGTGGGGGTCTATGGGGACGTCCTGACTGTGGGGGTCTATGGGGACGTCCTGGCTGTTGGTGGCTATGGGAATGTCCTGGCTGTTGGGGGTCTATGGGGACGTTCTGGCCGTGGGGGTCTATGGGGACATCCTGGCTGTGGGGTCTATGGGCACCGCCTTGGTGCAGGAAGCGCCCCAGTGCTCCTCAGTGTCTGAAGTGTTGGTGGGCGGGGCCTAACAGCCTCACCTGGGCAGCTTCACCTGTGACGCCTGTTTTTTCCATCCTCAGGTGGTGATGCGTTACCATGGACACAAACAGGAAGTCCGTCTGCTGCTTCCTCTGGGCGATCAGCTGATCTCGGCGGACAGTGGTGGTGATGTCATCGTGTGGGACGTGCAGGAAGGAGGTAAGGGGCGTGGCTGCTGCTCACTGCTCACTGAATACCTGTAATCTGTTCCCATCATGCCTCTCTCTCACCTTCTCAGACATCTACCTGCGGCTGGAGTTTGACCCCGCCTCCTTCCAGGTGTCGGTCATGATGCACCCCAGCACCTACCTGAACAAGGTGCTGCTGGGGAGTTCCCAGGGTGCACTGCAGCTCTGGAACATCAAGACCAGGTCAGTGCGCCACACCTGAGGGGCGGGGCTACAGGAGCCTGTGATAATGAGCTCTGTGCTGATTGGCTGTATAATGCTGCGTTCACACCCCAAGTGACCCAGCTACCAAAATCGCGTCGCCCACTGACGTAGCGTCACGTGTCCATAAATACCTCATTTTGGTAACCACTACCGTTGGCCGTTGCTCGGTGACGTCACGTCCGCTTGAGTTTCACCACGATCATTTCATATATCCCATAATAGGATGTATAAGTGGACATTATTCCAGCTGTTTCCTTTTCATTCACTTATCAACCACAAAACACTGCAGCTGATGATGCAGCAGCATCATCTGTGAGTTTACCGCGGTCCGTCCAGGCGGAACTAATGTCCTCACTGACGTTAGTTCTGCCTAGATAGTACTCATCTGCCCCGTAGTCCGGATGAAAAACTGTCTTTCTCGGGGACCGTCACACAAACACACACCGCTGATTGGCTGTGGCCACACAGCCAATCACGACATCGACTGAATAGATCAATTTTTTTTAACTTTGACATTGCACGATGAGTGAAGTGATTGTGTTGTATGCAGCTGTCACATCGCAGGAGGGTTAGCCCCGCCCCATCGTGGCTGTACATTGACTATGAATGGAGAGTGATCGCCGAGGTAGTACAAGTAGCATGCAGTGTGAACACTGCATGCTACTTAACAGTCGCCAGGAAGTAACAGCTGTGGCCTGGGTTTAGTCTCAGGTGAGCTCACCTGTGCTCCAGGTGAGCTGTGTTCCCGCCTCTCACTGACGCCTCTGCTCTGTTTCAGTAAACTGCTGTTCACCTTCAGCGGCTGGTCAGCAGGTGTGACCGTGCTGCAGCAGGTGGGTGCTCATGATCGTTAGACTTAATAGGTTAGCTGATGATCTTTATAGGTTAGCTGATGATCTTTATAGGTTAGCTGATGATCTTTATAGGTTAGCTGATGATCTTTGTAGGTTAGCTGATGATCTTAATAGGTTAGCTGATGATCTTTGTAGGTTAGCTGATGATCTTAATAGGTTAGCTGATGATCTTTATAGGTTAGTTGATGATCTTTGTAGGTTAGCTGATGATCTTTGTAGGTTAGCTGATGATCTTAATAGGTTAGTTGATGATCTTTGTAGGTTAGCTGATGATCTTTATAGGTTAGCTGATGGTCTTAATAGGTTAGCTGATGATCTTTGTAGGTTAGCTGATGATCTTTATAGTTTAGCTGATGATCTTTGTAGGTTAGCTGATGATCTTTGTAGGTTAGCTGATGATCTTAATAGGTTAGCTGATGATCTTTGTAGGTTAGCTGATGATCTTAATAGGTTAGCTGATGATCTTTGTAGGTTAGCTGATGATCTTTATAGTTTAGCTGATGATCTTTGTAGGTTAGCTGATGATCTTTATAGTTTAGCTGATGATCTTTGTAGGTTAGCTGATGATCTTTGTAGGTTAGCTGATGATCTTTATAGTTTAGCTGATGATCTTTGTAGGTTAGCTGATGATCTTTATAGGTTAGCTGATGATCTTAATAGGTTAGCTGATGATCTTAATAGGTTAGCTGATGATCTTTGTAGGTTAGCTGATGATCTTTGTAGGTTAGCTGATGATCTTTGTAGGTTAGCTGATGATCTTTATAGGTTAGCTGATGATCTTAATAGGTTAGCTGATGATCTTTGTAGGTTAGCTGATGATCTTTGTAGGTTAGCTGATGGTCTTTGTAGTTCAGCTCACAGCTAGATTGCTATGATGTCAGCTTATTTTAGTTTTTTAATAGTTTCTCTGTTCTTTGGTTTCCCAGAGTCCTTGTGGACGTGGTCGGCGCGGCTTGGCGTCGGTCGCATCGTTGTTCACAACATCCGATTGGACGAGACGCTGATGAGCTTCATGCAGGACTGGGGACCAATCAGCTCGCTCGCCTTCAGAACAGGTACGTACCATCAGATATGACATCATCATGTCCAGGTGCCTGATCCTGTGAAGGTCACATGGTTTAGCCGTTAAACGTTAAATTAGAGTCTGATTATAATTGAACACAAAGTGATGTCACAGTCAGCTTTGTTCACAGTAAACAAACAAACAAACAAACACTCTGTCCCTCAGATGGTCCTCCCATCATGGCGTCCGGCAGCCCTCAGGGCCACATTGCATTCTGGGACTTGAGCGCTGGTCACTCAGCAGAGACACGCCCACAACACCGCCATCGCCGCGGCAACCTTCCTGCATGGAGAGCCACTATTGGTCACCAACGGGGCAGACAACGCCATCAAGGTAAACAAATAACATCAAAGTAAACAATGCCCATCAAGGTAAACAAACATCAAAGTAAACAAACCCCATAGAGGTAAACAAACAACACTATGAAAGTAAACAAACAACATCAAAGTAAACAATGTCCATCAAGGTAAACAAACAACACTAGCAAAGTAAACAAACAACATCAAAGTGAACAATGTCCATCAAGGTAAACAAACAACATCAAAGTAAACAATGCCCATCAAGGTAAACAAACATCAAAGTAAACAAACCCCATAGAGGTAAACAAACAACACTATCAAAGTAAACAAACAACATCAAAGTGAACAATATCCATCAAGGTAAACAAATAACATCAAAGTAAACAATGCCCATCAAGGTAAACAAACATCAAAGTAAACAAACCTCATAGAGGTAAACAAACAACACTATAAAAGTAAACAAACAACATCAAAGTAAACAATGTCCATCAAGGTAAACAAACAACATCAAAGTAAACAATGCCCATCAAGGTAAACAAACATCAAAGTAAACAAACCCCATAGAGGTAAACAAACAACACTATCAAAGTAAACAAACAACATCAAAGTGAACAATATCCATCAAGGTAAACAAACAACATCAAAGTAAACAATGCCCATCAAGGTAAACAAACATCAAAGTAAACAAACCCCATAGAGGTAAACAAACAACACTATCAAAGTAAACAAACGACATCAAAGTAAACAATGTCCATCAAGGTAAACAGACAACATCAAATTAAACAATGTCCATCAAGGTAAACAACATCGAAGTAAACAATGTCCATCAAGGTAAACAAGCAACATCAAAGTAAACAATGTCCATCACGGTAAACAAACAACATCAAAGTAAACAACGGCATCAAGGTAAACAAACATCAACATCAAGGTAAACAAAAAGCATCAAGGTAAGTGTGTGAAGCAGCGCTGTCACTAAAGGCTCATACTTTTCCGTGCACTCACACACACACACACACACACACACACACACACACACACACACACACACACACACACACACGCCCCCTGTAGCAAACGCATTGAGTACACACACACTGACGCTGAAGCCGGCTTGAGTCCACACACTTACACCAAACTTTCCCTCCGTGCTCGTGTTTCCCTCACTCTGATAACTCTTCATTTCCCTCCTTTCCCTCTGTTTCTTAGCGTGACCACGGGTGCACACTTGGGAGCTCTAATAGTTATCTGCATACATTTTACACAGGTTTATAGCGCTCTTACCTTTACGTGGTTCTTTGGAGCGTCATGCTGCCTCCCGGTCTTGTGTTTGTATGGGGAAACAGAGCACGTCATTTCCGCTTCCTATAAACGGAAATCTCGCGGGAATTCGGTCTCACATGACCTGGGACAGAGCAGTTTTGTAGTTTTTGAGGGTGAATGTCTTTTTCTGTGTCAATTTTGAATTATCTAAAAATGTATAAAAATGTATCTAGATGTGCAGATTTATGGGGTAGGTAAGGAAAAGTGTGAAATGTTTAATTCATGAAGAAAATGTATGTTTTTGTAAAGTTATGTAATTGGTTACGCCCAGGGGGGAGGGGCTTCCGATTTAAAAGATGGCTTCCTGGGCTTGCTCGGGTGCTCAGAGTGGAACTGGTTACAGAGCAGGTAACAGCTCCAAGTGACTTTTCTGATGAGTTGATGAAGAACTCAGTGGTTTGTGGTGTCTTTCCTGATTTTCTCCTATTTTGTAAATATTGTATGTACATTTTTTTCTCACGTCATTTTTGGTGGTTTTTGAAATTTTGCACTGCTTGTTGGGAGACCGATATAAATAAATAACACCAAACGAATTCTTTCGACTACGCCTGTGTTTTTAGACATTTTTGGGTGTTTTAAAAAAGGACCCCGCGACAGTAAGAGACAACAACAAAGTAAACAACATCAAGGTAAACAAACAACAACATCAAGGTAAACAAAATGCATCAAGGTAAGAGACAGCAACAGAGTAAACAACATCAAGGTAAACAAACAACAACATCAAGGTAAACAAAAAGCATCAAGGTAAGAGACAGCAACAAAGTAAACAACAAGGTAAACAACGTCAAGGTAAGAAACAACAACATCAAAGTAAACAATATGAGGTAAAAAAAACATCATCAAAATAAATCAAAATCATCAAAGTAAACTACAACAAAACAACATCAAGGTAAAAGAACAACAAGATCAAGGTAAACAAAAAACGCCATTATGGTAAAGAAACAACATCAAGGTAAACAAACAACATCAAAGTAAACAACACCATCAAGGTAAACAAACACATCAAAGTAAACAAACAACACCATCAAGGTAAACAAACACATCAAAGTAAACAAACAACTACATCAAGGTAAATCAAAAACATCAAAGTAAACAAACAACTACATCAAGGTAAATCAAAAACATCAAAGTAAACGAACAACAACAAAACAAACAACATCAAGGTTAACAAACAACAACATCAAGGTAACAACATCAAAGTACACAAACAAGGCCATTAAGGTAAACATACAACATCAAGGTAAATCAAAAACATCAAAGTAAACGAACAACAACGAAACATACAACATCAGGGTAAACAGACATCGACATTAAGGTAAACAAACCACTGTAAGTTAATTTCTAATCTGTTTTCATATTTTTTCCCAGGTGTGGATTTTTGACCAGGAGGGCGGCGGAGCCAGGCTGCTGCGTAGTCGCCAGGGACACAGTGCCCCTCCCACCACCATCCATCACCACGGCAACGACGGGAAGAGCATCCTGAGCGCAGGTAAACGAACACTTCCTGTTTGTCAGCGATGAAAACTTGTTCAGTGTCCTGTTGATCCAGATGATGCTGCCCCCTGCAGGTCAGGACGGGACTCTGCAGTCTTTCTCCACCGTCCACGAACGCTTCAACAAAAACCTGGGTCACGGTAAGCCCCGCCTCCACACCGCACCTGAGACCAAAGCCGTGGTCACGACGTTCATGCAGGAGAGACTTATCTCCTCTCAAACGGGATGTTAGACAGCAAACCTGTTTATCTGAAGTCATGGCATTCAGCGAGCGCTCACACTGACTCGTCTGCAGCCACCGTGTGCGAGAGCAGCCGTGTTGTTTTCATTCTCAGTAAGAGGTCAGAGGTCAGCATGTCTCTGTTGTTGCCTATTAACAGCCTCAGAACACCAAAGGGCCAGAAGAAGAATTTTATTTTGAAGGGAACGAGCAGCTTCAGTCCAGCCTGATGATGGAGATGTATTTAAGTGCTGTGTGGTGTTTATTTACTCATTGCTACGAGCTAATGCTAACAGCAGAGATTACTTAACATGTTGGTCGATGTTCTCAAGTTACTGTGTAAGGATAAACTTCAGTGTGTGAGGTCCTTACTTTAGTTTAACAGGCTGAATATCATTACTCCTCTGTTTAGCCCAGAAGGTAGGCTAAGCTACGGCTTTCACACTGCGGTTAGCATGTTGCACATTAGCTTGTGATGTCTGGGGGAATGAGCCTCACTGTTATCTGTCAACCAGCTTAAATCTGTGGTTCGATTGTTCAGGACAGCCTGAGGTCCCTGTTGTCACTGTGTTGAAGGCGACCGCCCTCAAAACCAGCTGTTCTGAACAGAGGTTGTGAGCGTGCAGAGGAAAATCATCGAGGACAGTTTGGACGTTTTCACTTCGGGGTGTACTCGCTGCTGTTGAGACGTTAACAATCTGCTCTCTCACGACTGTCCCAAGAAAAGACCTGACAGTGTGAGGGCGGGACTCTGTGTGGGAGCAGGGCTGTGATTGGTCAGAGTGGGCGGGGCCTCTGTCTGTCTGACGCTTGGCGTTGTCCTTCAGGGTCGATCAACAAGAAGAAGGAGAAGAAGAAGAAGAAAGGCCTGACGTACGAGGAGCTGCGACTTCCTGCCATCATGGCGTTCTCCTCAGGTGAGCACAGTGACATCATCACGCCATAATTAACGTCTGTGGTCGTTAGGTAACGATGTTAAAGGGCAGTCTGTGAAGGGGGCGGAGCCTCTTTATGATTGCTTTAGTAAACAGTTTTACTTTATTAAAACATGATGAAAAATTAAAACATTAAATTAAGAACATCAACACCATGCTCAGCAAACTGTTCTTTGATTGACAGCTGGTAGACACTTTGATTGACAGCTGCTTCTCACTTTGATTGACAGCTGCTGCACGTCAGTCGGACTGGGACGGCATTGTGGCCTGTCACCGTGGTCGCCTAGCAACCACCACATGGAACTTCCAGCGGTGCACGATGGGAAATCACCACCTGCAGCCACCTGTCAGTCAGAGGAACAGCGTCGCCACGGTAACCCATCGCTTCACTCCCTATGACCCGCCCCTGACCGCCCTGATGGTCACATGACTTCCTCTTCTACCTGCAGACATGCTGCATCACTTCCTGTGGAAACTTCGCTGTGATTGGCTCGTCCTGCGGCCGTGTCGACGTCTACAACCTGCAGTCCGGCCTACACCGCGGCTGCTATGGAGACCAGAACAAAGGTACACACCTGTTCTCAGCTGTGATTGGTCTGTTTCCACCTCTTTCTGACTCCGCCCCCTCTCTCTCTCCTCAGCTCACAGCGGGGCGGTGCGAGGCGTCGCCACGGATACCCTGAACCAGCTGACCCTATCCGCGGGCTCTGATTGTTTACTGAAGTTCTGGCGCTTTAAGAGCAAGAAACAGGAAGAGCAGCTGAAGCTAAACGCTGCGCCAGCTAGCACGATGCTACACAGAGACAGGTAGCTAATGGTTAGCATGATGCTACACGGAGGCTGTGTCTGAAATGGCATGCTAACGTACTACATACTCATGTGTATATACTGTATACTACATACTATAAGTATGATTAGGATGCCAACCGTTCACACTGTAGTATACTACTAAGTTTCCCATGATGCATTTCAAACCTCCGACGACAAAAATCAGAAGCACACCAGGCTATCAAATATCTCTGTGGATTCACCACATTTGAAAGTTCAGAGAGCATTTTAGGAGAGAAAGTCACCACGTAGAATACCAACATGTGGTCATTTGAGCCATAAAACGCACGGATAGAAATTTCATTTCAGCATTTCGGACATTCCGCTATGCGCATTATTAACTAAAAGGAGATAATAAAAGATGCTTTTATTTTAAAAACAGGAAGTTTGCTAGGGTCTGACTTTTAGCTGAATGCCGTCTCAACATGATTTAACATTTATGATATTAATAATATTATCAGTAACTTCACAAGTACAATAAAATGTTGACTGCCCGCAGACACCGAAGACGATCTGTCCGTCGCCTCGGGCACTTGATTAATACGTACCTACATATCGCAATGCATTATGGGGCGTTTGAGTGTGACTAGTATGCCCACCTAGCATACTTAAGTTGTTCCTGATACATCCGTGTATTTCTGACAAACTCAATCTTTTCATACTATCTAATGTGAACCCACTACAGACTCATTTAGACGTCACACTCACTTTGAGCAGGACGTTAGTGTTACAACGATCAGCCTTGTTTTAATTCAAGGGTAAAAGCTTCTGAAAAGTAATCGTTAACTACGTTAGATTTGTTTTTAAAGGTAAAATGTTTTTCAAAGTAACTTTTTAAATAATGGCTCAACAATAAACTTTTCCTTGGCTGTAGATTTAATTCATACTCTTAAGTCCTTTCACTCAAATTTTCAGGATCAGTCTTTGAAATACTTGATTCTAAAAAAAAACAAATCCAAAAGAGAACAAACCCCAAACACAGAGGTACTTTGAGTCCACTGTCTGTGGCTAAAGAACAGGAGATGGTTCAGTCAACTGTCTGTGGCTACAGAACAGGAGAGGGTTCAGTCAACTGTCTGTGGCTAAAGAACAGGAGATGGTTCAGTCCACTGTCTGTGGCTAAAGAACAGGAGATGGTTCAGTCCACTGTCTGTGGCTACAGAACAGGAGATGGTTCAGTCCACTGTATGTGGCTACAGAACAGGAGATGGTTCAGTCCACTGTCTGTGGCTAAAGAACAGGAGATGGTTCAGTCCACTGTCTGTGGCTAAAGAACAGGAGATGGTTCAGTCAACTGTCTGTGGCTACAAAACAGGAGAGGGTTCAGTCCACTGTATGTGGCTAAAGAACAGGAGATGGTCCAGTCCACTGTATGTGGCTAAAGAACAGAGATGGTTCAGTCCACTGTCTGTGGCTAAAGAACAGGAGATGGTTCAGTCCACTGTCTGTGGCTAAAGAACAGGAGATGGTCCAGTCCACTGTCTGTGGCTAAAGAACAGGAGATGGTTCAGTCCACTGTCTGTGGCTGAAGAACAGGAGATGGTCCAGTCCACTGTCTGTGGCTAAAGAACAGGAGATGGTTCAGTCCACTGTCTGTGGCTACAGAACAGGAGATGGTCCAGTCCACTGTCTGTGGCTACAGAACAGGAGATGGTCCAGTCCACTGTCTGTGGCTAAAGAACAGGAGAGGGTTCAGTCCACTGTCTGTGGCTGAAGAACAGGAGATGGTCCAGTCCACTGTCTGTGGCTACAGAACAGGAGAGGGTTCAGTCCACTGTCTGTGGCTACAGAACAGGAGATGGTCCAGTCCACTGTCTGTGGCTACAGAACAGGAGAGGGTTCAGTCCACTGTCTGTGGCTACAGAACAGGAGAGGGTTCAGTCCACTGTCTGTGGCTAAAGAACAGGAGATGGTTCAGTCCATTGTCTGTGGCTACAGAACAGGAGATGGTCCAGTCCACTGTCTGTGGCTGAAGAACAGGAGAGGGTTCAGTCCACTGTCTGTGGCTACAGAACAGGAGATGGTCCAGTCCACTGTCTGTGGCTACAGAACAGGAGATGGTCCAGTCCACTGTCTGTGGCTGAAGAACAGGAGAGGGTTCAGTCCACTGTCTGTGGCTACAGAACAGGAGATGGTCCAGTCCATGGGTCCAAACTGAAGTCCAGACAAATGAAAAAGAGCCGAGCAGAGAAAAAGTGGTCTAACAGAAGAAAATGACTCGCCGGTCCAGGAAACTTCCTGTGACTCCAAACTGTGGCTCCAGTACTCCCAGGTGCTCTTTGACCTTTGACCTCCTGAGCAGCAGCATGGAGATGTTATATCCACAGACCTTTAATTCAACTCCTGGAATTTCAGAGTCCAATCAAGTTTCTTCAGATCCCATCAGCCCAATCTCCCTCCAGACTCCTCCCTCTTTGTTCTAAGCCCCTCCCCCTATTGATCCAACCTGGTCAACCTGCAGCAGGTCACCTGACCAGGAAGCTGCAGCTGAACAGACCTTCACAATAAGAGCAGCGGTGTCTTAAGGGTGAGCAAAGGGGTCCACCTTGGAAGGATTTTTCTCCTCTTGTAAATCCCTGACTCAACACAGACCCGTTTATGGCTACGTCACAGCATGCTGTTTCAGACACCGCCAGAGACAGGTGGCTAATGGTTAGCGTGATGCTACACGGAGACAGTTAGCCTGTCATTAGCATGATGCTTCACAGAGACAGGGGGCTAATGGTTAGCGTGATGCTACACGGAGACAGTTAGCCTGTCATTAGCATGATGCTTCACAGAGACAGGGGGCTAATGGTTAGCGTGATGCTACGGAGACAGTTAGCCTGTCATTAGCATGATGCTTCACAGAGACAGGGGCTAATGGTTAGCGTGATGCTACACGGAGACAGTTAGCCTGTCATTAGCATGATGCTTCACAGAGACAGGGGGCTAATGGTTAGCGTGATGCTACACGGAGACAGTTAGCCTGTCATTAGCATGATGCTTCACAGAGACAGGGGGCTAATGGTTAGCGTGATGCTACACGGAGACAGTTAGCCTGTCATTAGCATGATGCTTCACAGAGACAGGGGCCTAATGGTTAGCGTGATGCTACACGGAGACAGTTAGCCTGTCATTAGCATGATGCTTCACAGAGACAGGGGGCTAATGGTTAGCGTGATGCTACACGGAGACAGTTAGCCTGTCATTAGCATGATGCTTCACAGAGACAGGGGGCTAATGGTTAGCGTGATGCTACACGGAGACAGTTAGCCTGTCATTAGCATGATGCTTCACAGAGTCAGGGGGCTAATGGTTAGCGTGATGCTACACGGAGACAGTTAGCCTGTCATTAGCATGATGCTTCACAGAGACAGGTGGCTAATGGTTAGCGTGGTGTTTGTTGGGCTGCTGGCCGGTGCAGAAAGGATTGTGGGTCAGGTCAGTGTGGCCGGTGCTCGTTCTGTCCAGTAAACATTAGAGTACAGATGTAATGACACCTGGCTGTGAACATGACCTTTGGTCCTTATTCTGACCGTCTCTCTGTTTGATGTTAGCGGGATGCTAGCATTAGCGCTGGATGACTTCACGCTCCTGGTGGTCGACATAGAAACGAGGCGGGTGGTCAGGAAGTTCTCCGGTCACCGTGGAAACATCAACGCCATGGTAAGAGGGGGCGGAGCCAGCACTACATGTGTGTCTTTGGTTTGAGCTAACTGTTAGCTTGTTCTCAGACTTTCAGCCCTGACGGCCGCTGGCTAATAACCGCCGCGATGGACTGCACAGTTCGCACCTGGGACCTCCCGTCAGGCAGGTGAGCGTGAAATGATGACGACGATAAACCTGCTACAACAATCAGAGAATATGATGACAACAGCAGAGTCATTAATGTGATCAGAAACACCATGATAATAATAATAATAAACATAATAATTATAAACATAATAATGATATCTATGGTAATAATCATGAATCTCTCTTCTCGCAGCCTGGTCGACTGTTTCCTGGTTGCCATGGCGCCTGTGGGCGTGTCCTTGTCTCCGACTGGAGACTTCCTGGCGACGGCTCATGTGGACAGCCTGGGCGTGTACCTCTGGTCTGAACCAATCAGCTCACAGCATTTCACAGCCAATCAGAATCTTCGATGAGGCCATGATGTCATTACTCAACCATGCCCCTCCCCTTTCTCTAGGACCAATAAGAGCCTGTGTGGGCCTGTGGGGCTCCGCCCACTACCGTCGGACTACCAGCCCGTGGAGGAGACGTTACCCGGGGTAACGGCGGACTGCTCCGAACAGGAAGTGACATCAGAGGAGGGCGATGATGCATACAAGTCTGCTGAGCAGTTGGGGGCGGAGCTTGTGACGCTGTCGCTGCAGCCGGAGTCTCGATGGAAGAGTCTGCTCCACCTGGACGTCATCAAGGTGAGTCTCACCTGAGGGACAAATTATTAGGAACAGACTGTGGGTGGCTGACCTGTGCCCCCATGAGGGCCTTGCCAGTCATGTTTGTTTGTTTGTTTGTAGAGGAGGAACAAGCCCGTGGCGCCCCCTGCTGCTCCGCCTGCCGCCCCCTTCTTCCTGCCCACACTTCCTGGTCTCACGCCCAGATTCACCTCGCCCTCAGAGTCCCAACAGGAAGCCCAGGTAACACCTGTCTACAGGAAGAGCTTTTATTCTGAAAGTCCTGTTTGCACCAGCTTCCTGTCTGGTCTCTGCTCCACAGTGAGGATGTTCATGTCTGTTTGTTTGTTTGTTTGTTTGTTTGTTTGTTTGTCTGTTTGTTTGTCTGTTTGTCTGTTTGTCTGTTTGTTTGTTTGTTTGTTTGTTTGTCTGTTTGTCTGTCTGTTTGTCTGTTTGTCTGTTTGTTTGTTTGTTTGTTTGTTTGTCCTCTTAGCCTTGTTAGTGTAACCAAACTCTAAAGTTAGTGAAGCTGACTGAAATAAGACAGCTTTGTGGAAAAAACACCCTGGTTTGTTTGTTTATGTTTGTTGCTGTTGTGTCGCTTTTACGCTATCATTGTTGTTTCTCCTGAGGCTCATGTTTTTGTTTGTTTGTTTGTTGACAGTCGAAGGTGCTGAGCTGGGGCGTGTTGCCTCAGAGGTCAGAGGTCAGCTCGGCCCTGGAGGCGTCTCTTCAGTCTGGAAACTGTGAGTCTGATCATAAAACTATTTTATGTTCTCTCTCTCTCTCTCTCTCTCTCTCTCTCTCTCTCTCTCTCTCTCTCTCTCTGTATTTAATATAAAATAATTAAACTTACTTCACCTCTCTCTCTCTCTCTCTCTCTCTCTCTGTCTCTCTCTCTCTCTCTCTCTCTCTCTGTCTCTCTCTCTCTCTCTCTCTCTCTGTCTCTCTCTCTGTCTCTCTCTCTCTCTCTCTCTCTCTGTCTCTCTCTCTCTCTCTCTCTCTCTCTCTCTCTCTCTCTCTCTGTCTCTGTCTCTGTCTCTGTCTCTGTCTCTGTCTCTCTCTCTCTCTCTCTCTCTCTCTGTCTCTCTCTCTCTCTCTCTCTCTCTCTCTCTCTCTCTCTCTCTCTCTCTCTCTCTCTCTCTGTCTCTGTCTCTCTCTCTCTCTCTCTCTCTCTCTCTCTCTCTCTCTCTCTCTCTCTCTCTCTCTCTCTCTCTCTCTCTCTCTCTCTCTGTCTCTCTCTCTCTCTCTCTCTCTCTCTCTCTCTCTCTCTGTCTCTCTCTCTCTCTCTCTGTCTCTCTCTCTCTCTGTCTCTCTCTCTCTCTCTCTCTCTCTCTCTCTCTGTCTCTCTCTCTCTCTGTCTCTCTCTCTCTCTGTCTCTCTGTCTCTCTCTCTCTCTCTCTCTCTCTCTCTCTCTCTGTCTCTCTCTCTCTCTCTCTGTCTCTCTCTCTCTCTCTCTCTCTCTCTCTCTCTCTCTCTCTCCCTCTCTCCCTCTCTCTCTCTCTCTCTCTGCAGTCGATCGCCCGCTGACGCTCCTGAAGGATTGTGGGCCGGCGGCGCTCTCCATTGAGCTCACCAATCTGTCACCAGAGGGGGGCGGAGCCAGCAGCCTCCTGCTCGCCTTCATCACAATGATTGACAGCATGTTGGCCAGTGGGCGGGACTTTGACCTGGCTCACGCTTACCTGGCGCTCTTCCTGAAGGTCAGCCAATCAGCATGGGTCAGAGGTCAGACTCTGGCTGAAGGTCACAGACGCTAAACAAACAAACTCGTTAATTTTAATAAATTAGTTTTTGTTCTACATTAAAAACATTCTGTTGGCTCTTATTGTGAAAATCCCAGCTCAGTTTCCTGTTTCTTGTTTTTAGCTCCACCTCCGCTCGCTGTCTCAGGACCCCGTTGCCATGGAGACTTTGCTCCGCCTCTCTTCACGGCTGGAGGCTGGGTGGGCGGAGCTACAAGCCTCATTCGACCAATCGCTGTGCCTGCTGTCATATGCGAAGAGCGCCCTGCTGTGACCTCATCAACTTCTTCTTCTTCTGTTTGTTTGTTTCTGCTGCTGCTCTGTAGATGTTGGGGGTCAGGGGTCAGGGACAGGGCCCCCCCCCCCTCCCCCCACAGAGATAATGTGTGAATGAATAAAACTTTTTTACAACAAATGAAAATAAGATGTGAATTATTCAAAAAATTATTATTATTATTATTTTTTTTTTAATCAACAAACAGATCAGGTCTGAGGGTCAGAGGTCATCTCCTGTCAGAGGTAGGTCAAAGGTCACTGACAGGGTTCCCACAGATCCTTGAAAAGTCTTAAAAGGCATTGAATTCATTATTCTAAAAATAAGGCCTTAATTGGCATTAAAATGTCTTAAATCCAATTTTCAAAAGTCTTAAATATTTGACCTCATTAAGATTTATGTTGGTTTGAACTAAAAATATTAAGTAACATTTATTTTTCAAAAATAATTCACAGATTTACTGTCATGGAAACATCACGTAATCACATAGCAGAACTAAAACAGTGATGTGGTTACACCAGGACCTTTCAGAGCAGACGTGTGTCTTTATACCTACAGTGTGGCACAAAAATCCAAAAGTAGGTAAACATGTTATGAAAGTGGAAAAGGGTTAATAAATAAGTGCAAAATAGGTATGAATGAAAAAACAATCCAAAAGTGGCTCAGGAAAATTCCCAGTTCTGCTGCCATAATCAATTAAATTTGATTTTAAATTTCAAAAACCATGTAAAAATCCAAAACTGGTCATTCATGTCATGTTTTTGTTTGTTTGTGGTTGGTTGTGGACTTGGTCTTAAATTTGATTTCAAAGGCCTTAAAAAGTCTGGAAAAGTCTTGAATTTCACCTGAGCTGTAGGAGCCCTGCTCTGAACTGTTCTGAAACCTTTTCCTGTTTCAAAGTAAATAAATCATAAATTAATTATTAAAAATGTTCTTCATGACCTTTAATGACCTCTGTGAAGGTTTCATGTTTGCAGCAGAAACATTTAAACACAGCTCAAGCCAAGTTACACGCAAGACTTTTTAAGACTTTTAAAGACTGAAATCAAATTTCAGACCAGGTCGACAACAAACCACAAAACAAACAAACAAACAAACAAAACAAACAAAACAAAAACACCACATGAATTACCTGGGTTTAACCCACTGTTTATTTTAAATAAAACTTCACTTTTTACCTTCTTTTTAACCCTGTTTTTACAACATTTATGCCTATTTTACCCCCATTCATCTTTTTTGGCCACTGTAAGAACCATTTTTGGAATTTTTACATGTTTTTGAAATTTAATTTAAAATTTAATTCCCAATTTTGCTGCAATAATCAATTTTCCTAAGACACTTTGGATTTTATTTCTAATTTTTCCCCAGTTCTTTTCTCTCTCTGGTCACTGTAGGTATAAAGACACACGTCTGCTCTGAAAGGTCCTGGTGAAACCACATCACTGTTTTAGTTCTGCTGTTGTGATTACATGATGTTTCCATGAGAGTAAATCACTGAATTATTTTTGAATAATAGATAAATGTTACTAAATATGTTTTAGTTCAATCTGACATAAATCTTATTTGATGTGGTCAAATATTTAAGACTTTTGAAAATTGGATTTAAGACATTTTAATGCCAGTTAAGGCCTTATTGTTAGAATAATGAATTTAATGCCTTTTAAGACTTTTCAAGGATCCTGGGGAACATTTAAATATTAAAGTTTAGACAGTCTCAGGTCAAAATAAAGAAAGAATAAACATAAATGTTCTTTTTTGTCTTTTTAACTCCTCACATGTCCCGCTGGTCTGATTCATAACTGTTAAACAGGTTAAAAACAAAACTCTGACTGACTTTATCACCGGAAGTGCTGTCCCTGCAGAGCTGAGTCAGCTCAACCAAACCGGAAACAAAACAAACGTCAGTGCGCAGGCGCAGCAGCAGCCTGGAGTCCTGCTGCAGAGGGACCAGCAGACGGACAAACTCCAACAAACTTTAATTTAACTTTATTTCTAAATCAAATTTGTTCCCCCGGTAACGGAGGGCAGACTCTGACGTCACGGATCACGTTACGGAGCGCACGAGACACTGCGGGGCGCGGGAACAGCTGTTTGACCAACGCGGAAGTACAGTAAGAAGAGCTGAATTAATTTAAGACATTTAAAGTTTATTTAATTTTATCTCCATAACCGTCTGACCCTCAGCTCTGAGCCCTGATTCAATCAAAAGAACAGATTTTTAAAAATTAATATTTCTGTTTGTTTGTTTTTTTTTTTGACTCTTCAAGTAAACAGCAGAGATTAAATAATTCTTGTTTTAAAAAGCTTAAATAAAGAATCATCGTAATTAAATAAATAAATATATCTAAATAATTCTTGTTTTAAAAAGCTTAAATAAAGAATCATCGTAATTAAATAAATAAATATATTTAAAATGATAAAGTAATGAGAAAGTCTCCGGTCACGTGAGGCTGATTTAACCTGTTGAAGGTGTGAGGTGAGACACACCTGGATGTCAAACAGCAGGTGAGACACACACCTTTTTAATTTTTTATTGATTTATTGATTTATTTTTTAGAGACAGTAATACATTTCTTGAGAAGCAAAAGCAAAAAGCCAGGGTACATAAACATACTGGACAACATAAAAAAATAAAACAACAACCACAACATAATTAATAAAGACAGAAAAAAAAAGAATACAATAATAAATATACAAACAAAATATATGCATATACAAACTAAGTAATAATAATAAATGTAGACACTGTGAAACTAATGCCAACATAATGACAGCTGATCACCTGCCAATATTAAACATTTCACAAATATTTTTTGTTTTTATTGTTTTCTTGTTTTCTATTGGGGTAAGGGACTGTAAGTTTAATTCAACACTCGTGTAAAAAATAGTGAAACCAGGTTTGTCTCCAGCAGATTTAACTTTGTGTATGTGGAATTTTGCATAGAGAAATATTAAATTAACAACAAATGCTTTATTAAAGTCTACAGCGGGGTCAGAATAAATCTCTAAATAATAATAAATCTCTCCAGAAGACTTTTGTGTGGCTGCAGTGCCAGAATGTGTGATCGGCTGTTTCAGCTGTACTAAACAAAAGGAACAACAAACATCAATATCTTTATATTATATCTATATATATCAATAACATCAATATCTTTATATTATATCTATATATATCAATAACATCAATATCTTTATATTATATCTATATATCAATAACATCAATATCTTTATATTATATCTATATATCAATAAGATCAATATCTTTATATTATATCTATATATCAATAACATCAATATCTTTATATTATATCTATATATCAATAACATCAATATCTTTATATTATATCTATATATCAATAACATCAATATCTTTATATTATATCTATATATAAATAACATAAATATCTTTATATTATATCTATATATAAATAACATCAATATCTTTATATTATATCTATATATATCAATAACATCAATATCTTTATATTATATCTATATATATCAATAACATCAATATCTTTATATTATATCTATATATCAATAACATCAATATCTTTATATTATATCTATATATCAATAACATCAATATCTTTATATTATATCTATATATAAATAACATAAATATCTTTATATTATATCTATATATAAATAACATCAATATCTTTATATTATATCTATATATATCAATAACATCAATATCTTTATATTATATCTATATATCAATAACATCAATATCTTTATATTATATCTATATATCAATAACATCAATATCTTTTTATTATATCTATATATCAATAACATCAATATCTTTATATTTTATCTATTTATATAAATAACATCAATATCTTTATTTTATATCTATATATATAAATAACATAAATATCTTTATATTATATCTATATATCAATAACATCAATATCTTTATATTATATCTATATATCAATAACATCAATATCTTTATATTATATCTATATATCAATAACATCAATATCTTTATATCTATATATATATCAATAACATCAATATCTTTATATTATATCTATATATCAATCAATAACATCAATATCTTTATATTATATCTATATATCAATAACATCAATATCTTTATATTATATCTATATATATATCAACATAAATATCTTTATATTATATCTATATATATCAATAACATCAATATCTTTATATTATATCTATATATCAATAACATAAATATCTTTATATTATATCTATATATATCAATAACATCAATATCTTTATATTATATCTACATATCAATAACATCAATATCTTTATATTATATCTACATATCAATAACATCAATATCTTTATATTATATCTATATATCAATAACATCAATATCTTTATATTATATCTATATATAAATAACATCAATATCTTTATATTATATCTACATATCAATAACATAAATATCTTTATATTATATCTATATATATCAATAACATAAATATCTTTATATTATATCTATATATATCAATAACATCAATATCTTTATATTATATCTATATATCAATAACATAAATATCTTTATATTATATCTATATATCAATAACATCAATATCTTTATATTATATCTACATATCAATAACATCAATATCTTTATATTATATCTATATATCAATAACATCAATATCTTTATATTATATCTATATATAAATAAGAGATCCATAACAAACTGTCACAGTGTGAAGTGGATTTACAGTGGAGACACACACCTTCACAGCAGTACTGAGATAACACGCTCATCCTGCTCCTCTTCCTCTTTTTCTTCCTCTTTTCTTCCTCTCTGCACTTTTCTGCTGCGGTGGCACTTCCATCACAACAGGAAGTGGGAGGTCAGGGGTCAGACCCTCCATAGAGGTGAAAGGTCAGCTGGAGGATCTGCTTTTGTTTCTTTTATTAAAAATATTAAGTAATAGTAAAATCCAGTCTGCAGCTGAGAGGAGGTCTGCCTCATTAGACATAAACATAGTTATTTAATATAGTTATTACAATATAATGATATTAATGTAATGAAGTCTTTGAGTCAACACAGAGTGAAACAGCAGATAAACTGATGTAGAAATGTCTTTGACAGTCAGACACGGCCTCGTGTTGTTAGGCCCTCTGTAACTAGTTTAACACTTTTTTAGCTTTTTCTAAAATGGGAAGGAAATTAGAAAAGATCCTTATCTGTTCTGTTCTGTTTATCACAACTCTGAGATACTTTACAGACTTTTTCACCGTGATACCACCTCTATCTCATTTATCTAAGTCTTGAATTGGTAGAATCTCACCTTTGTTATGTTAATTGTAAGACCTGAGGCCTCCGAGAAACTTTTTAAAACTTCCAACACAATTGGAACTTGATGTTCATTTTTTAAAAAGAGACATGTGTCATCAGCTAGTTAATTATTAAATTATTTACTCTTATTCTAAAACCATCCACATCAGTACAGTGCACTGTGTATATGCTGATAAGTTCAGCAGCTATTAGGGAAAGAAAAGGGGAAACAGGGCGTCCTTACCTCGGTCTGCAGTGAAGACGATCCTGGAGCTTCAGAGGCTCAGCTCATTATACTACATTACCCACAATGCATCAGGTTCAATCAACCAATCAAAGCGTCTCATGATAATGAAAACTGAGATGGAGACAGAAAGGTCAAAGTGCCACAGGACATGTCAGACTGTTTTATTTCATTTATTATCATCATTATAATTTTCATTATTATCCTAAATATTTTTGTTTCTCTGATCATGAACTTTATTTTAATATAATGATTTTTTTACAGGTTGATTTTCATGCGTTTGTGTTTGTGTGTTTAAATCAGTCTTTATGTTTATTCAATTAATCTGACTGTTTAAATCTTTATATTTATTAAATTTGTGTTTTTAAATCTTTATATTTATTAAATTTGTGTTTTTAAATCTTTATATTTAATAAATGAACCTGTCTGTGTGTCAGTGATGAAGAGGAGTCAGCTGCTGCCCGTGCTGGTCGCCGCCATCTTCTGCGTGGCCGTGATGTCGCTGTACCGCCTGCTGGAGCAGCAGGGGGCGGAGCTTAAACCCAGCAGAGACAAACCTGCAGGACAGGTGGAGGAGGTGAGTCTGTGATGTCATCAGTGATGTCATTAACAGGTTAACGAGCTCACTCTCAGTCATGTGACGATGTGTTCAGGGTCAGCTTGGAAACGTGACGCTTCACTGAAACGAGAATCTGCTGCTGGATCATGAATCCAGACGCTGACCAATCAGGTTCTTTGTTTGCAGGATTTGCTCCGCCTCCAGCAGAAGATTGACAGGTTGGAGCGTCTCCTGAGCGACAACAACCACCTGGTGGCGACGCTGCGAGATTCTCTGCTGCAGCACAAGGCAGCGCGAGGGGGCGGGGCCAATGACACAGTTAAAGGCCACACCCCCCACAGCCCAGCTGAGCCGCTGCCAGGCTGCCGATTGGCTGAAGAGATGAAGGGCGGGGACAACGGAGTGCAGGTGAGGTATAAGCACACTGACACCTGTTAGCTCTTGTTTTTATCTTTACTCTTCTGCTGACATGTTTATTTCTATGACCTTTACTTGTTTTATGTTTGTGTCTTTTACTTGTTTATTTTTATATAATTTCCCGTGTTTTATTCCATTGTTCAGCTCCTGGACGTGTTTATTTTTGTGTCTTTTACTTGTTTATTTTTCTCTAATTTCCCGTGTTTTAATCGTTCAGCTCCTGGACGTGTTTATTTTTGTGTCTTTTACGTGTTTATTTTTCTCTAATTTCCTGTGTTTTATCCCGTTGTTGTCCAGCTCCTGGACGTGTACGACATCCTGCCCTTCGATAACCCCGACGGCGGAGCCTGGAAGCAGGGCTTTGAGATCAGCTACAGTGAGAGCGAGTGGGACAGCCGGCCCCTGCAGGTGTTCCTGGTCCCTCACTCACACAACGACCCAGGTGAGCAGGGGGCGTGGCCAAACCTCATCAACCTTTGACCTCTGGGCCAGTGTTATGTTATGTATGTCTGAGGCCGTTTTCGAATTCGCCTACTACATACTGTGTATGATAGTAGTCTGTAGTAGGCACTGCATACTGCACTTGAATGTAGTCTGTAGTCTGACTGCTCTGTTGGTTTATTTTGTAGCTGCGCTGGTTTCCAGTTTGAGCAAAGCAGAAGTAGGATGCAGCTGATTTATTTTCCAAACTTAATTTTAATTGTCCAAAACAAACAACCATTAGTACATGTTGACATTTCAGTTATTAATCTGCAGATATTTTCCAGAAGCAGCTTTTATATGAAACAGTCAGTGGTGGAGAATAGGTATTATTATTATTTCAGAGAGGAATTATTTTATATATTTTTATGTGACAGCGTACGACGGCGTATTGGGGCCACATAAAAGAAAAAAAAACTGTTCAAGACTAAACATCACATGCACAACACAGTATTAAGAATGAGGAGAAGCAGGAACATTTAAGGTAATACAGAGGAAAATACAGAACATAACGGTGAAATGCAAGACTTGTCTGTGGTTTACTCTGATAATACCACAGACGGACGTAACACCACCGTCCGACCGTTACGAACCGTGAACGGAAAAACAACAACAGCTGACCTTTTTACAATTTTACAACTTCTTACACACTATTACCTGTTGAAAAGGTAAAGATAACAAGCAGTGGCTCATATATTTATTGTCGTGTGCTGCTCTGGTTGTTGAAGCTTCGCTTCTGCCGCATTGCATTGTGGGTAACAGTAGGTGAAGCAGACTGGTCGGATGCATGCTGTGAATTTTCCCGATTCAGTACATCATCCGGGGGTTTTTCGCATACTGCAACTTTGACATTTATTCGCATACTGCATACTGCAGACTACATTTTGGTCGAATCAGTACGCACTGCTAGTATAGTACGTGAATTCGAAAACGGCCTATTTGTCATTGAACTGTAGTTAAGGTCAAAGGTCAGGGTGATGGTGTCAGGTGTGAGTCTGCGGTGAGCTGTTGTTCATTAATCTGCAGTCTGCTGCTCTCTGCCCGTCAATAAATCCACAAAAACATTTAAAACAAACAAACAAAAACAGTCAGAGGGCTGCAGCCATGTTTTTATGCTGCTCCAGTAACCTCGGAACTGGGAGTGACATCATCTCTGACTTATCAGTGTTCCAGTTGAAGTCGTAAAAAAACATGCTGATCTACCAGGCTATTGTTAGCTGTTGTTAGCACGCCCTGCGTTGTTGTATGAAGAATGTGATTATCACTGTGGCAGCATTTTTGTAAATATAAGTCTAACAATACTATGTATACAGCTGATCTAGAGCCACACACCCCAGTCAGAAGTGCAAATAAATGGATTATTACAGGAGCTAAATAACTGTTCACACTGGGGGCATCCATCTTCCATTGTCAACTCGGGGGTGGTGAGGTTTCACCGAGTTCCCAGTAGGAAATTCAGACTTCAGGGGACGTTCCAGATAAAATTTCCTACTCAGAAGTGGGAAATTCCGACCTCCGACAACAACTGGAACGCACCATTAGCACTGAGGGCTGCAGCCATGTTTGTAGTCCTGTTAGCACTGAGGGCTGCAGCCATGTTTGTAGTCCTGTTAGCACTGAGGGCTGCAGCCATGTTTGTAGTCCTGTTATTAAGCTCCTGTTCTAATCATTTAACTGCACTTCTGACTCGTGTTTACGGCTCTAAACACAAGAGACCATGAAACTTTAAGACGTTTGGTTCAGCAGCAGGAGGAAGAAACCCTTAGTGACAAATCATTAATAAAAATAAATAAAACTGTCAATGATAAATAATTAATTCAAAATAAATAAAAATTGTTTATTATAAATAATTAATAAAAAATGAATAAACCTGTCAATGATACATAATGAATCTAAAATAAATAAACGGTTAATGATAAATGATTGGCAGGTTGGCTGAAGACCTTTGACCGGTACTACGAGGACCAGACCAGACTGATCCTGGACAACATGCTGATCAAACTGAGTGAGGACTCCAGGTAAACACCCCCCCCCCCAGGACAGGTCAGAGTTCACCTGCAGCAGGATGATTGACAGCTGTCATTGATCCATCAGGAGGACGATGATCTGGGCGGAGATCAGTTATTTCTCTAAATGGTGGAGCGGCATCGACGAGCAGAAGAGGGACGCAGTCCGACGGTAAAGACACTTTTATTTATCACACTGGATATAAAAATAAAGAAAACAGATCAGATATCAGAGGTTGGGTTTCATTATTCTTCACTTTACATTATACAGGTTATATTCTATTTAGATTTAATTTGAGTTTTTCTTTTACATCTAAATGAAAAAAGATTTAAAGAACCCAGAATCAGGTCAAAGTCATTTTACAGCAGATTTTATTGTCTTCAAACATTTGATCAGAATCTCTAATTATAATTGAATAATATAACAATAATAGATGTTTTTCTTTATTTAAATAGTCCTGACTATGTATTATCATTGTCTTTGTTATTTATAATGTTGTTATTATTGTTGCTGTGATTGCTGTCATTATTATAAGTTTAATATTATTTATGCAATCATTACCATAGCTGTCATTGTTATTATTATTTTATTATTTATATTATTATAATTATTATTATTATCAGCTGATTTAAGATCCTGTGTTGATCCTTAAAGGAAAGTTCTGTAAATATCAGAATAAAAAGAGTTTTTTGTGTTTTTCTTCTCGATGTTTTTGTTATCCGTGCCCCGCCCTCCTCGCCGTGCTGCGCTGTGATTGGTCAGCCTGTTGGGGGCGGGGCAGTTGGAGATCGTGACAGGTGGCTGGGTGATGCCTGACGAGGCGAACTCTCATTACTTCGCTCTGCTGGATCAGCTGATGGAGGGACACCAGTGGATGCAGCGGCACCTGGGTACGTGGCCCCGCCCACACGCATCACTTCCTGTTTGTTTGGTTGATTATTACTTTAGTGTCAGGGTCCTCCCCAGACGATTCACTTCCTGTCCCTTTATGACATCACTCTCACACTTCCTGTCCAGGTGTGCGTCCCACCAGAGGCTGGGCCATCGATCCCTTTGGCCACTCCCCCTCTATGACTTACCTGCTGAAAGGGGCGGGGCTTCAGGACATGGTCATACAGCGAGTTCACTACGCCATCAAGAAACACTTCGCCCGGCAGCAGACGCTGGAGTTTGAGTGGAGGCAGAGCTGGGGTGAGAGGGCAGGGGTCAAGGGTCAGCAGGGGTCAGCAGGGGTCAAGTGTCAGTATCATTAGTGTTTTATCTATTTTTGTTGTAATTCTTCATATTATTGCATTTATTATAATAATACTAATTATTATTATAATTCTCTTCATTTAATATAATTAATATTATTTTGATTTAAAGGTTTGAAGATGAATCAGATGCAAACGTGTAATAATCAGATTTTTGGTAAACGCGTTATGTGTTTTTTGGTTGAATCTCTAACTCCGCCCACTTCCTGTTCAGACTCCTCCTCCGTAGTGACATCACGTCACATGATGCCGCTTCGTGCATTCTATCTGACGTGCGCGCACATCTGCAAGTGGGGCGAACCCGCCGTGTGCTGTCAGTTTGATTTCCACTGCCAGGCAGGAGGGTCAGCTGTCCGTGGAAGATCCCCCCTCAGCCAATCACAGAGCAGAACGTAAAGGACAGGTGAGCAAGGGGCGGAGCTATTATTTAACACTTCATGGTCTGTTGTAGAGATGGGAATTGATAAGATTTTATCAATATCGATGCTGTTAACGATCCTGCTAATCGATCCAATTCTTTATCGATTCCTGTAAATTTTCCATGTGAGCAAATGTTGGTCGGATTTTTGTGTCAACAATGTCAAACACATGTCACAGCATGTATAACTGCCTCTGCAGATTGATGGTGTGTCCACTCACTTAAGGTTGTGTAGTAGGTGCAGTTAGGATTAAGTCACAATTCTGATGGGTCTGAATCCTGTCAGTGGAGGAATTGATAAGCAAAAAAAATAATGATATCGATTCTTTGATGGAGCTGTTAACGATTCTCAACTGGAATTGGTTTTCGATTCCCATCCCTAGTCTGTTGTGTTTTGATGGTTCTTTTGTTTTTATCTTGTACAGTGTCTTTCAGTGTCATTAAGAGTTTTAATTATTATTATTATTATAATTATTTTATTATGGTTTTTTTTTTCATCTTCTTGTTTTTTACTTTATTTTATTTTTTTATTCTTTATTGTTTAAAACTCTAACTGTATTGATGCATTCTTTTTTTGATGAATTTGTCCGTTTTATCTGGTCGTTAAATTGCTGTTTTTTTTTCTTTATTTACTCTCCGATGAAGTCTGTGTGTTTACCCTCCTGACCTCTGACCTCTGACCTCTGGGCTTTGTTATGATTATAGATTTGAGTTCATTAATGGGCAGTAATTTGTTCTGAATCATTAAAATATTAGACTTTAATATGTTTAAAAGTCGGCTTGTGTCTGACTTTATTCTTTCCTGACTTCATCTTAAAGGCTGTCCCGTCTTCTCTGTTTGTCCCACCTGTCTGTCACTGATGCCTCGTCAATCAGAGCGCCTCCTCCTCGATCAGTATCACAGAAGTCCCGCCTTTTCGCTCTCCGATCCTCCTCGTCCCGCCGGGCGCATTTACTTTCGATTCACGGAGTCGAGTGAGTGGGACGTGCAGTTCAGCAACTACCAGAGACTGTTCGACTACTTCGACCAGCACCCGGAGCTGCACGTCAAGGTGAGCCTGGGGGCGGGGCCTGGGGCGGGGCCTGGGGCGGGGCCTGGGGTGAAATAGGTGCCTGCCAATCATAAATACTGCTCTGTGATTGGCTCTGTCGACTTCCAGGAGTCAAACTTTGATTTATTATCGATGTGATATGATGTCACAGTTACTGCGATGATAAAAATGATGATGATCAATATAATTTTTATTTATTTTATGTTCATGTTCTGCTGCTTCCTCTTCATCTTCAGACCTGAACAATAAAACCTGTTATTTGATTTATTTTAATTCATAAATGTGTTATTTTGTCTCCAGGCTCGTTTTGGGACGCTCTCCGATTACTTCTCTTCTCTTCACGAGCACCTGAGCGCGACGGCGGCGACTCTGCCCACGCTGCGCGGCGACTTCTTCACGTACGCCGACAGAGACGACCATTACTGGAGCGGCTTCTTCACCTCCAGGCCGTTCTACAAACGCCTGGACCGGACGCTGGAGGCCACGCTACGGTAACCTGTGCACACCTGCAGGGCAACTCGGGGGTCGCTGAGATCAGCATTATTGTTATTGTTATTGTTATTGTTATTATTATTATTATTATTATTATTTATTATTATTGTTATTATAAACATCTTTATTATTATTATTATCATTACTATTAGAATTAAATAAAAGACAAAAGGAAAGTCCCGCCCGTGCTTCATCTGTGTGCTCAAACACAGATCAGATCTTCATGATTCAGATCATTTTTCCTTCTCCTGTTTTACTCTTATTCATAATTTTCATTTTATAGATGCACCGCTTTATTTTTTGTAATTTTTGTATTTACTTGTTTACTTATACTTTTTTTTTTATCTATCCATCTTTTTTATTTTTTCTTATATTTATTAATTTATTTGTTCTTTATACTTTTTCTGTATTCATTCTTTTATTTGTTTATTTGTTTATTTATTTATTAATGGGTTAATTATGTTGTTTTTTTCTTTTGTTTCATCAGTTGTTGCATAATTAATATTATTTATTCTAAAATAATGTTGTCGTCCGTGTTTTTATTGCATTTTTTGTTCGCAGAGCGACCGAGATCCTCTACAGCCTAACGCTGGCGGAGATGCGCTGTCACGGGCACTGCCTGGTCGCATTTACTTTTCCCGCTCAGGATCATTTTAAACGCCTGACGTTGGCGAGGAGGAACCTCGGGCTCTTCCAGCATCACGACGCCCTCACCGGCACCGGCCGCGACCCCGTGGTGATCGACTACGGCAACAGGTAGCTACTTCCTGTTTTCATCCTCGCATGATGCGCTAGCATACTGGAGGCTTCACTCGCATGTTAGCATCTTAGCAGTGTGATGGGATAAAAGCTAAAAGACCAAAAACAAAACAGAAAACTTCTTTGTTTACTGAGCATATGCTACGTTTCCAGTAAAGCTTTTTAAGTTAGCTAAAAGGTAAGCTGCGGGTTACCTCTGTTAGCATGATTAGCTTGATTTAAGGTAAAATATTAACATGACTGTTGGTAAAGGGAAACACGATCATATCATGATGATGATGCCTACAGAGGCATAAATAATATTCTCATTTGTTATAACTTCATTTGATTATTTTTTTTCCTTTTTATCAGACATTTTTAGCTAACGTCTTTGTGCTAATGTTAGCATGTCAGCACCTTGAACTCTTTAGCATCTTAGCCTTTAGCCTCTTGTGTCTCACTTGTCCCTCCATGCTCTCTGTTGAAGGATGACGCCACTACAGCAACATTAACAGGTACTGCTACAATAGCTGTTAGCATTAGCCTCCCATCCAGATCCATTCATTTAGCATCTAACCCCAGTCTCCATCATGTCCTCTAGTCTACATGCTGTAGCTGTTAGCTGTTGTTGTTTACAGCGTAGTTTATGAAAACATTAGCTGTAGTTATGTTCATGAAGGAAAATTCAAACCAGGATTAAAGATTCATTCATTTATATTTCACAGGTTGTTTCAGTCCATTCTGAACCTGCGACAGGTGCTGCTGAGCTCCGCCCACTGGCTCCTCCTATTGGACAAGAACCAGTACCACCATGACCAATCAAAGCCCTTAATGGAAATGGTGACCTCTGACCCCATCACATCAGTTTGTTTTTAATTTCACATCATGGCGGAGTTCGTCCCTGAATCTTCATGACGGGACGTTTCCTTTTTTTACTGTGTCATCGTTTCAAAAACAAAATCAAAGATCTAAACAAACAAACATCTGAACAAACAAAATCAAAGATGTAAACAAACATCTGAACAAACAAAATCAAAGATATAAACAAACAAACATCTGAACAAACAAAATCAAAGATATAAACAAACAAACATCTGAACAAACAAAATCAAAGATATAAACAAACAAACATCTGAACAAACAAAATCAAAGATACAAACAAACATCTGAACAAACAAAATCAAAGATATAAACAAACAAACATCTGAACAAACAACATCAAAGATCTAAACAAACAAACATGTCGATAAACATTTAACTCATGAATGTAAACAAACACCTGAACAGCAAACTGAATCTGAATTTATTTTATTTTATTTATTTTTTATTTAACAGACTAGTTAATTGCTAATTAACACTTTACCGCTCCGCAGGTGGACGTCATCTCCGCCCACGACTCTCTGCCTCAGAAGACGACGTTCACTCTCAGTGAGGAGCCCAGGTGAGGGGGCGGGGCTTACACAGAGGGGGTGGTCAAACAGACTTTAGAAATGTAATCAACGACACCTGCTGACACCAGTTAGCATGTTTAGGCATGACAGCGGTCGTGCTGTGGTTGAGCAGGTACCTGAGGTAAGGCAGCCCCGCCCTCAGGTACACCTGTGTGGCAGGTATGTTGAGCGTATGCTAAGCTAACTGTTGATGATGTCATTTCAGGTCGTTGATTGTCTTTAACCCTGTGGCGCAGCGGCGTTCAGTGGTCGTCAGCATCGTGGTCGACTCGCCAGACGCTCGCGTCGTCGATGCAGAGACAGGTCAACCAATGGCTGCGCAGATCTCTGCTGTGTGGGTGGAGCCAAGCAAAGCCTCTACTGAAGCCTTCCAGGTGAGCCATGACTGTCCAATCAGAGAGCAGCTTAAGTGTCAGCACAGGAGGCGGGGCTTAAACCTGTCTGTCTCATTTCCTCCCTCAGCTCGACTTCGTAGCTGAACTTCCTCCGCTGTCACTCGGAGTTTACCATGTGACCAAGGCGCCCTCAGGCTCCGCCCACCGAGCACAGTACGCCATCAGCCGCCGTGGCGACTGGCCAGCAGCCAAGTCCGAACACTTTAAGGTGTCTCACCTGGATGGAGCTGAAGCCGATGCCTCCCTGACGCTTAGCAACAAGCACATCCAAATATGGAGTTCCCCCAAGACCGGCTTCCTGCAGGTCAGACTTTCAAAATAAAAGGCATCAGCAGACTGTTTTGATAAAATGAAATAATAAAAACACAAAAACTGATTATAATTAGTTTAAAATCAAAAACCTGAAAACAGAACAAGAATGAGGGCACCTGTGTTTTAAATATTTATATTAAAGTTATTTATAAACCTGAGTCATGACTGCGGCAGGTGTGTCATCTTTATCTCGCTCGATTATTAATGTCTTCATCATGTTTTCAGTGACCGTCGGATTTTATTTTAATTTATTTTCAGAATAGAATATCAAACTGAAGTACGTCTGAAACTTCCTGTTGTTTTATTTTGACACAGAAGCTCCGCCTCCAGTCCGGTCTGGTCCGTCAGCTGCAGGTTCAGTTCCTCTGGTACGGGACCACCTCCAACCGGGACAAGAGCGGGGCGTACCTGTTCCTGCCGGGGCCGGGGGGGGCTCAGGTGAGGCAGATCTCTGTCATGATTGGCTGATCATAAAGATGGACGACACGCCAAACACCCGTCAGCAGGGGGCGCCCTGACACAGTCTGTGGGCGTGGCCTGTTTCATATCTGTTAACATGGAGGGGCGGAGCTTATCACCTGTATCACCTGAACATGACTCTCTCTCTCCCCTGCAGCCGTACTCATCCTCTGACCCCCCCCTCATCCGGGTCACCACAGGGCCCGTCTTCTCTGACATCACTTCCTGTTACAGACACTTCACGCACACCGTCCGACTGTATCACCTGGAAGGTAACACCTGGTTTAGTCTGACCAGTTCAAATGACCTGAACCAGGAAGTGTCCCGACTCTTTTCACAATAAAAGTCCTCTGTCTGCCCACCCCAGGGCATGCTGGGAGATCTCTGGAGATTTCCAACGTTGTGGACATCAGGTCAGAGTTCAACCGCGAGCTCGTCATGCGGTTTGTCAGCGACGTTGACAACGGCAACCGTTTCTTCACAGACCTCAACGGTTTCCAGGTACGACGCTCAGGAGGTTTGATCCATTGATGTTTGATCGGCTGAGCTGCTCTGATGAGCGCAGCGGTCAGGACTGAATGGTGTCTTAGTCACTGATTGGTTGATTGTTTGATTGACAGATGCAGCAGCGGCGGACTCTGGAGAAGCTCCCCCTGCAGGCCAACTTTTACCCCATGACCTCGGCGGCGTTCGTCCAGGACACCACGTCTCGTCTCTCCCTGCTGTCGGCTCAGAGTCAGGCCGTGGCCTCGTTGAAGCCAGGTGAGTCTAGTCAAGGGGGCGTGGTCTCCAGATGAGGCTCTTTGTGGGGGCGTGGTCTCCAGGTGAAGCTCTTTTTGGGGGCGTGGTCTCCAGGTGAGGCTCTTTTTGGGGGCGTGGTCTCCAGGTGAGGCTCTTTGTGGGGCCTGGTCTCCAAGTGAGGCTTTTTATGTGGGCGTGGTCAGCAGGTGAGTCTGCTCATGTTGGCTTGTTCAGAGTTTTTCTGACAGGTTAGCATGTTTAAGGCGTTGGAGCAGTTTGTGGTCAACGGTTTGAAATCTTTCACACGATCAAAGCTCCTGGTCTGACTTGTTGACCTTTGACCTTGGCCCTGTGCAGGTGAGCTGGAGGTGGTGTTGGACCGGCGGCTGCAGCAGGATGATAACCGCGGCCTCGGTCAGGGCGTCACCGACAACAAGCTGACAGCCAGCCTGTTTCAGCTGCTGCTGGAGGAGCGCGGGGGCGGGGCTAAGGTGAGGGGCGGGGCCAAAGTGAGGGCTGGTCGACCTGACCTGAAGGTCACCGAGCTCGTCTCGTGCTGTTGTTCATGTTTTTGTGCTCATGTTGTTTTTTCAGGACGTGGGCGGAGCCACAGTTGATCACCTGTCCCTGCTCGCCCACCTGACCTCCCTCTCCCTCTGCCACCCTCCGATCACCATGGTTACGCCCAGTGGCGGCGAGCAGCCTCTGCTCCGCCCCTTCCTGCCTCTGGGGTCGTCCCTGCCGTGTGACCTTCACCTGCTGAACTTGAGGACGCTGGAGGCCGCCAAGGTGAGACGGCACACCTGAGCTCTGACACGTACCTGCATCTCTGTGTCTATTGGACGATGGCTCCAGGTGTCAGCCAATAGAAACGTGGCTGCAGTGACAGGTGTGGGTCTGTAGGGGGCAGCAGACCTGGGTCACACCTGAGCTCCAGCTCCTCGTTAGCGATTCAGTTTAACGGGCAGCACTTCCTGTTTAAGGAGGACTGATGCATCTGTTTGTTTGTTTGTTTGTTTGTTTGTTTGTTTGTTTGTTTGTGCTGTAAACAGGAAGCAGAAAGTCTGTCACAGGAAGTGGCCCTGCTCCTTCACAGGAAAGGCTTTGACTGTAGCTCCATCCCCCCGCCATCATTACAGTGCACGTTGAGCGTGCATGAGGAGGTGGAACAGTTTTCTTGTATTTCAGTCTTAAACATAAATCTGTTGTTCTTCGTCAGAGTGTCTTAAATCTCAAACTGTCGTTATGTTTCAGGTAAATGTGGACGACCTTTTCTCTCCTCTGCGGTTCCGCTCAGTCCGCCGCTCTGGTCTCACTCTGCTGAGGGAGCACGACGAGCCAGAATCCGCCCGGCAACAGCAGCAGCCGCGAATCATCAAGCTGCGGCCAATGGAAATCAGCGCTTTCCGAGTGGAGCTCGACTGACGGACAGTCGAAACGTCGGTTTGAGCCTGAAGCGGTCGGATTGATGAAGGAAGTCGATATACTGGAATTTTAAACTTAAATATGATTTTAGTGAATATTGAATGGAATATTATTATATATACAATAATATATATTGTTATATATTGAAATAAGGTCGACAACACGCCAGCAAAAATGGGATTCCAGATTTCTGGTTTGGGGAAATGTTATTGGTTAATTTATTAATTGTTAAACTATAAGTCAACACTGAGGGCAGTGTTTGGCTAAAGGGGCTCTTTGTCACTTTGGCTAACATGTCCAAACTTTTGATTGTTCATCTGCTGCTGTGATTTCATTCGCTGAGAGAACATGATGAACTAGAATCTGCCCGGCGACAGCACCTGATATGCATCACTCAGATGCAGCCAATGAGAATCAGAGATTTCATTGACTGAAAAAAAAAACAAAGATGAAGACGAAGTGCCTTTTTTAGACTGAAATAGAAGTAAGAATCCCCTAAATATTAAATTATTTATTGATTTATTAATGACCAAAATTTGCACAAACATAATATCAGTGTCTGGGTGAATGGGTTCATCGTAGTTTTCACCAACTCGTCCAAACATCGTATCTTTCAGTGTGATTAAACCTCCCTCTGTGGGGAGAACATGAAGATGAACCAGAATCTGCCCGGCAACAGCAGCTGATACGCATCACTCAGCTGCAGCCAATCAGAGTCAGAGGTTTTCCAGAAGACCAGTTAAAAAAGGGAAGAATTTGGCTGGAACAATCTCTAAAGAATCTCAACAATCGAAGGGACAGGGATCATTACAGCCAGAATTCAGACTTCTAGATCATTCCTTTGTGAAAACAGAACTACTAATTAATGAGCAACGTTTGCACAGATGAGCCGACCATATTTGGATTAAAAAGCGCCTCAGTCCTCACACACCTGTCTAATGCTACGGCCACACTTGACGCAAATTGGCGTATTTAAACATGCGTAACGCCTGTGACACACTGCACATAACGCCCGAGACTGGACGCTGGACCATTTTGACAAGCTAAGGGGCGACGCGCGTCACTGCGCAGGCGCAGTAGAGAGCTGTAGCCAGTCGGACTCAGTGATGACCCGTGCAGGCAAATCCAGCTGGAAACGAATATTTACAGAACTTACCTTCAAAACCTGTCTCCTCAGAGACTTTCACCCAAGCCTGCTCCTTTTTGTTCCGGTCTCTGTAGAGGACACACGCCGAATCGTATAGCTCCGGATGATGGCAAACAGCGCAGATCAACCTCTCCTCCATCTTTGAGAGGGGTTTGAGCCGGAGCAGGAGGCCGGAGCGTCACACGTCATCAAATAAACGACGTCAGGGGGGAATGTCATCGCTGATTGGCTGTGTGGCACAGCGTCACACGAATTTGCGTTGAAAGTTCACTATTTTCAACTTGAGTGTTGAGGTGTTTGATGCCCCAAGCACACCGCCCCAAACGTGTTCGACGCGCCGCCCGGGGTGAATCTGCGTCCAAATGCGTCTTTGCATTGACTTTGTTTGTAATCTAGACGCGCGTCTTTGTGTCTGATGTGGCCACACCATAAGCTTTTAATGGTTAAGTCCATCAATCATCGATCTGCTAAGAGAAAATCTGCCCAGCAACAGCAGCTGATACGCATCATCAAGCTGCAGCCAATCAGAGCTTCTGTTGTTGAAATTAAGGGAATTAAAAGGTGAAACTCAGATGAAGCAGAAAGCTGTCCTTCAGAGAAACCACGGTCACCGTGCTGAACTTTGACCTTCTGAAAGATGATTCCTGATTAATGACATGGGGATGTGAACAGAGGTCCAGGTGACCAGGTCTGGGCTCAGGTTTATGGACTACAATGTGGTCCTGACCCTGAGAGTAAGGTCATAGCAGTCAGGCCTCCCTTTCAAAATAAAACATTAAATCTCTTTTATTTAACCCTAATCTTTTACCATAATGAATAAATGATTAGCTTCTCTCCGCCCCGGCACCAGCTGATCCACGGCCCGGTGCTGGTCCACTGCCCGCTGGTTGGGGACCTCTGTTACTGCCGTTTTTACGTTACATTAGCTAGCAGCAGCATTTTCAGGACTTTTGTTGGTTAGAAGCTTTTAGAGAAGCTAACCCTGAGCTCAGTTTGAAGGTTTAAAGGAGTTTTAATGTAAATCATTTTTAACTAAACTCAAATATTAAAAAAAGAAAAACAGCCGTCAGCAGAGCGACAGTCAGGCAGCTAAAGGACCAAACAGGCTGTTTCCTGTGTGACTGTTACCTGTGTGACTGTTACCTGTGTGACTGTTTCCATGGTGACGTCCACCATGACCTCTACCTGCTGATTTGACCTTCATGATAAAGACTCAGGGCTCCAAGGTCAGAGCAGCGCTGTTACAGCTGCACACGCTCTGTCTGACATGTGCATGTTTAGAGCTGTAATTTATTGGTAATTAAGGATTAATTAATGAATAATTACCCACGGCCCAGGAAACAGCTGACTGCGGCCTGTTAATATGTAACAATAACCTAAAATGATTTAAAAATGTACTTAAAGCTGAAATGTAAAACCTGGTGGATGATGTAAGAAGAGGCTGAGCTGAAAGTGTAACGACTTTATTACTTTATGGTGCGTAATGTGGAAACTGAGCCAAAGTTTGAGTTCTTACATGTTGGGCTCAGCCTCTTGTTACATTATAGACCAGTTAAAACATTTCAGGTTTAAAGGTGTAGTCAGCGATGTGGGAGAAAACGAGTGGAGAGGTTGTTTATAAACGAATTTAGACCCGCCCCCCGAAAGCTGATGGACGTGCATCGTCATGGAAACGGCCGTAGAAACTGCGTAGCTGACCAACGTAGCTAAGGTAACCCCGACTCGTCAGACAACTCGACTGTCATTATTGATAACATCACAACAACAGAACATTCTGTCAGATTAGGCAATAAGATGAATGCCCGACGGCTGTTACTGTTATGTGAAGCACCACAAAGCTAATGTTGCTAACCTATCCAGCAGACAGACGGAGACACCCACGTCCATTTTCAGGTTTTTCAGTTCCTGGAGTTCCCTGCGGAAAGCAACACCAATGTTGACCCGGGTCTTTGCTCTTTCATGGTCATAGCCCTTCTTTTTCACTTTTCACTCCTCTGACCTTTTTCTTTTGGGCTGTTTTTCAGCCATTGCTACTGCACCTATTGTATCTCTCTCTTACGCTAACTGTGCACGCTACGCAACCTACGACTCCCCCTCCCCCCTCTGTCTGATCTGAGCATGAGTATGATCGCCCCCTGGATGTGGGGGGGTGTACCCTGTTTTGGTAACTCGGCCCGAGCCACAGTATTTACCTGCTGAAATTCAGAGCCAAGGCTGTGTATTGAAACCAGACTTTTTTTTCAACATGCTGTCAGTGGTGACATCTTGTGGATGGAGAGGAGAAATACGGTGAATTTGACAAATAGTGCATTAGATTAGAAGATTAGAAGATCGCTGACTACACCTTTAATTAAAGTTTAATTACAGTTTGGGTCCTGGTTACATGTGGGGCTCTCACAGGGCCAGCAGGGGCGCTATCACTGATTAGCTTGTTTAGCTAATCTGCAGCTCAGACAGTCCGACTCCCCAGATCAGCTGGAGCGCATCATTACACTTTAACCTTTGACATTCCAGCCCCCCACCAGGCTCCGCCCACCTCCATGACCTCTGGGTCAGAGGTCATCAGGGAGCCTTAGGAGAAAAGCTGCGTCCTCGTGGCGGCGGCCTCGCCCTCGCTCTGAGGGTTCACCTCAGGAGATCTCCTGTTACATACAGAGGTCAGAGGTCACAGATGGAGGTGGGTGGAGCTGAGCAGGGGTCACAGCGAGGTGTCCTCTGACCTCTGACCCATGATGAGGCCCTGCCCACAGTGAGGCCTAGTGCATTGTGGGTAACTGTGTTGTGTTAAATGTTGCTAAAGGGAAACTTCAGGCTGTGACTTTATTTTTATAATTCAGAACTTTTTATTTTCTGTTTTATTGTGAAATAATTTTAAAGATTGTTGAAAAATGTTTTTATGCCATGAAATATTTTTGGGTCAAATTTCTGTTTAAACATGAATAAATTATTTTGATTAATTCTGTGTTTGTGGTCATGACTGATGGACTCAGACAGTCCAGCTCTCACCTGGACCCTTATGTGGACCCAGGGGCGTACTTACCATTAGGCAAACACAGGCAATTGCCAGGGGCCCCCGAACATCTCACAAAAATGTATTACTAAAGTTTTCTTTGATTCAGTTATTATTATTTTAGTCTTAATTCACATGCTGTAGTATTATGTAGAAGAGATCAACATCTATATTTTAAAATCATTTTGTCAGTAGACCTCATACATTTGATGACATTGGCTTTATTTTCAATCATGACATCCTTTAAAATAATTTAATTCATAACTTTTAAACTATATGACCCGTAGTATAAAAAGCTTACGGCCCATGCACTGGATAATTTTGCGTCTGCATGATAAACTTCTTATTTATTTTTGCTGATGTCCTTTCAGGGGCTCTGTAATCATAAACATTTAGATTCAAAATCTTTTTTTGGTCATAAATATTATTCCCTGGATACGGAGGACATAAACATTGGAAATTACATTACACAACATAAACAACTTAAGCTGTCAGATAACTGTAACAGATTTCAACAGCAGGGCTAATGAACACACTCGCCTGTCAAAATTGAACTAAATTACAAAATTTAAGGAAATTAATTTCATTTTGTTTTGTTACCTGGTACAAGATTAAAATAATAATAAAAATGTATCAGCATAGTGAAAACCAATAAAATACTGAGTTGTTGACCTTGTTTACTTTTCTTATTATTTAATCTAATTTAATTTTAGTTATTTTTATTTTTATTACTACCCTCCCTTTCTTCTTCTCCTGCCCCTTTTTCCCCTCTTCTTGTTTGATATCTGTAACTTCCTGGTTTATTTCTTCTCTGCATCCATTCCATAAGTTGGAAAAATGAATAAAAATAATTAAAAAATGTATCAGCACAGTACAGGGAAGGGCCCTAATGACTGGGTTTGCCTTGGGCCCCCATATGACTAGATCCGCCCCTGCCTGGACCCTCACCTGGACTTCACTCTGGTTTGTGTTGGAGTGTTTTTATGACTCAGGTTTGGACGTCAGGTAGAGAAACTCCTTCAGCTCAAAGTCCAGAGCAGGTTGTATTTCTGAGCTTTGGGCTGATGTGATTCTTCCTGACTCTTTGTTTGACTGCTGTGTCGAGCTCTGTAACTGTTAGAAACTCTTCATGTCTCTTTAAAATCTTCCTCCACGGCAGACGGCCGACGGCACTGCGCATGCGCTAACGTCAGCGTTCCCATAGTGGCGGAGCCGGAAACAAAAGTGTCCACATGGATTCTGGTTTCACAGTTTGAGGATTCACACACTCGGGGTCCTGGAGGTCTTATTATGTGATGAATGGAACCACATGAGGAAGCTGCTGTCTGTCTGAATGACCCGGACACACCTGTACCTGACTCAGACCGGAAACACACCTGAACCTTCACAGCCAGAGCAGACGGTCAGAGAAAAACCACATCCAGGTGTTTCCTCCTCTGTGGACCGGAAGGTTCTTCATGTGGGAGAGAGAAGGCCTCAGTGGGACTGACCAGGTTAAACTATAATAAGTGAGTAAGGGTCATTCCGCCTAAAGACATGTGCTTGTTGTAAGTCTTAAAAAATAAACTTTCATTCCGTTTCAAGATAAAATTCAGTAATATACACTAGGGATGGGAATCGAAAACAGCTCCATCAAATAATCAATATCATTAGTTTTTTTAGCTAATCAATTCCCTTATCAATTCCTTCACTGACCGGGTTCAGAAGAGTCAGAATTGTGGCTTAATTTTAATTACACCTACTGCACAACCTTAAGTGAGTGGAAACACCTGCCACATGCAGAAGCAGTTATCTATACTGTGACGTGTGTTTGACATTGTTGCCACTGAAAATCAGACCAACATTTGCCCACATGCAAAATCAGCAGGAATCGATAAAGAATTGGATCAATAAGCAGGATTGTAAAGAGCATTGGTATTGATAAAATCTTATCAATTCCCATCCCTAAGAAACACATTTACTCATTCAAAATTAGTACTGGTCAATCTCAGGCTACTTTATTTAATTTATTGCAACTTCTAACAATTTATTATCATTGCATTTTTTCTCTGCTGTTACCAAAACTCAAATGTCATTTTAAAACCATGAATAAGTAAAATAATAAGAAGAATATCATCCACATACAATGTTTTACCCTTAAAAAAGAGTTCATTTAGAAGAAATGGTGAAAATACTAATATTTATCACAAAAAATGACTTTTTTATTTCTGCTGTTGCTTTTGCTTACTAGCTTGAGCACATGGAGCACATTCTTCAGATTGAACTGAATATTTGACTTTTGATATCAACAAATGTTGTCTTAGAGATAACTTAGGTAACAGGACTGAGTTTTAGATTGACCATCTCTAAAACAGCTCATATATCATTACATTTAAGGAAAAATAAAAGAGATAACTAACTTTGGGTCTTCCCAAGGCTGTAGCTTTGATTTTGACATTGGTGGGGACATAAAGGTAAACCAAGATGGCACCCTGAAAGTTGATGTGTTTTGCATTTATGATTTTTTTAATGTCATGTAGCGCTGATCAATCAAACAATCACATTCAGAAAAAAACTATTCTACCGGTATACCTCCAGCCTCTCCTCTTAAATCTCTACTGTCTGTTCCTTGACAGAAATGTATTGATGCATGACATATCAGTAGGACATTTTGGAATCAACAAGAAATTTTTTTAGTATGGTTATAGTCTGATAAATATATAACCAAAACCAAAAAGGACTACTGATAAGGGAATTACCCAACAAAAATGTATTCAGTCATGCTTTTGATCCGAGGTTTTATTGTATTTTCTCCCCACAAACTTTTATTGTTGGTCTTAAACAGCTGCTGCCTTTCAATACAAAAATAATACATGGATAATAAAAAAAATAATCAAAATGTATATCTCTTAGGCAATAAATAAAGGCATATTTTAGTTATAATGTTATATATTATGCTTGTGTTTTATGTTGGGGACCATGCAGTAGTGGCATAATATTGATAGGGACGTGTCCCTGGTGTCCCGACCCAATTCTACGCCCCTGGGTCTTCCCATGACTTGCAGAAGACTTAAATGATGTCACTTCCTGCAGAACATGTCACTGGTGGAATGTTCCAGAATTTTAAAGGGGGGATGTGTTTGGGTAACAGCAATGAGTGAAAACCTGGGGACAGCACTAAAATGTGAATTTTAATCAAAATATAAAGACTGTTTTGTAAAACTTTTGTTTTAAAAGTGTAGATAGAATATGGAGTCACACTGAAATGCAAAAGAAACTTTGTTTTGGAAGGATTTTGTTCATGATGCACTGTAGTGTAGAAATGTAGAAACTGTTGTTATGTATAAGTGTTTTGGATGCCATTTAATAATTAAAAAAAAATATATATATATATATATATATATATATATATATATATATATATATATATATATATATATATATATATATATATATATATATATATATATATATATATATATATATATATATATATATATATATATACTTATAAGTATATGTAATTTCTACAAATATTTATGTGTATGGTGTTTAGCATAATAAAATATAATTTGTAATACATTATTACTTGTGTTTATACATTTAATATACAATAATCACTCTTTTGGTGGAATCGCCTTTAATAAAGTGTTTGAATATCCTGTCTTGGGGGTTAAGATCTTCATATTAATGAAACCTGTGTCACGCCCACAGAGAGCGCCTGAACACACCTGAGAAGACTTCCTGTCACATGACTGCAGGTGTAGTGGCGTTCTTTCAGGGCGTCAAAAAACCACTTGAGCTGTAAACACGGCAACTTAATCTCACTAATGACAGGAGGTGTAGTTCCATTCAAAAACAGTGTTTAATGAAGAAAAACAAAGTTTACAATACAGTCCAGTCACACGGTAGGAAAACTGTGAGCTCCGTGTATGTCCGCAGCTCTCTCTCATCTGACCCAGCTCTGACCTCCAGGCATGTAAAAACTGCTCATGACATCACTTCTCAAATTAAAGGGGTACAGCAATTTTTTAAAGAATGGAGCAAAGCCTTATAAACAAAGTATGAATTAACTTTTAACCTTTTTAAACATTATTTATCTTTTATAAGAATAAAACATGAAATATATTATCAATAACTCAACAATGAATTTGCATTATATTTTAATTTAAATCAATCAAAGACTTGGCTCTTACATATCCGGCCCCTAATGGCTGAGCAGGCAGGTAAAGCCATTACCAAATCAAAATACTAAGAGCCATCAAATAAACACATAATCAAGAAGCAGTAATATCAATAAGTCATCAATAACTATTAACTGTTTCCGAACTATCAGTCTTCAATCCTTTTTTTTTGTTTTTGTTTATCATCATGCAAGTCTGTTCACACTGCTTCCTGCAGTAAGCACAACTTATTAACAGGTCTCTCCAGGATGCTGGACTTGGTCTGCAGCTTCACCCGTCAGATTGCTCCATGAGAGTCAGGTAAGGTTTGGATGATTCGTCCCATTATCCATGTATTACGTGGGGATGAACTGTCGACTACGAGCACCACGTCTCCACATTTGAAGTTTCGAAGCAGGGTTGACCACTTTTGGCGCTCTTGGAGGAGGGGCAAGTATTCTCGAGTCCATCTAGTCCAGAATAAATCTGCCAGATACTTGACCTGTCTCCAGCGCTTCCTAGCATACTGATCGCCTCTTTGCTGAAGGTACCTGGTGGCATGTTCGGTTCCACTTTCATCAGCAGCAAATGGTTGGGTGTTAAAGGCTCGATGTCATGTGGATCATCGGATGTGTTCGTGATTGGTCGACTGTTAATTATACTCTCAACTTCACACATGAGGGTTTGAAGACCGTCGTCTGTGAGAGTCTGTTCTTTGACCAGGGCGCTGAGTATCCTGCGCACAGTACGAATTTGCCGCTCCCAAACTCCTCCCTGATGGGAAGTGGCTGGGCTGTTGAAAATCCATTTTATACCTTTCTTCTGCATTGCCCTTTCAATGCATGACTGGTTCAAGCTTTTAAAAGCTTCCTGCAACTCCTTCTCTGCACCAACAAAATTGGTGCCATTGTCAGAGCGCATTATGTCGACCTGTCCTCTTCTGCTTATGAAGCACGCATGCTGATGCAGGAGCTGGTATCAAGACTGTCTGCCACCTCTATGTGCACTGCCCTGATGGTTAGACAGGTAAACAGTACCCCATACCTTTTCATAGTTCCCCGACCCCGCTTAACATCAAAGGGCCCAAAGAAGTCGACGCCTACGTTCGTAAAGGGCGGTTTGTCTGGGAGAAGACGATCTTCTGGCAGGTCTGCCATTTTCTGCTGTCCAACTTTTCCCCGCAACCTTCTACATACTGTACATTCAGATATCATCTTTCTGATGGCAGAATTTGCTTGGGGAACCCAAAATCTTTGTCTTAACTGAGACAACACATAGTTGCGCCCACAGTGGCCAATTTTTTCATGCAAATCACGCAAAACAACGTCGAGGACCCTGACTGCTGCTCTAAATTTCTGGAGTTCTTCTCTGCTAAGGTGGACTCCATCCACCAGCAGCTTCGGTTACCTGCCCCCCCCCCCTCCCCCGATGTGCCTCACCCATGGGGCTACGCGCCCCCACAGACTCACCTCCCCCCCTCTCCCTCCGCTGTGCTCTCTCTCAGCTTTTTCTCCGGTTGACGCTGCACTAATTCACAAATTGGTCTCTAAAGCCAAATCCTCCACCTGCTCTCTTGACCCCATGCCAACGGCTTTGGTTAAAGCCTGCCTGCCTTCCCTCTGTTCCACCATCACTGACATTATCAACGCATCCATAGTTTCCGGTACAGTCCCCTCGAGTTTGAAAATGGCCTCCATCACCCCTATCCTGAAAAAGCCTGGTCTGGACCCTGATGACCTCAACAACTTTCGCCCGATCTCCAACCTTCCTTTCCTAAGTAAGATCCTGGAAAGAGCAGTGGCTGCCCAACTTCATCAGCACCTGTCCAACCATGAGCTCTACGAACCCCTTCAGTCAGCCTACAGAACTCACCACAGTACCGAGACCGCTCTGATCAAAATCACCAACGACCTCCTCATTGCTGCAGATTCCGGTAACATCAGTATTCTCATCCTTCTGGACCTGTCCGCTGCCTTTGACACCATTTCCCACACCATCCTCCTCAAACGCCTCTCTGACACCCTCGCATCTCTGGCTCCGCACTGGCTTGGTTTCAATCATATCTCTCGACAGAACCCAGTTTGTCACCTTCCATAGCTCCACATCCCCCCCTGCCTCAGTCAACCATGGTGTCCCTCAAGGCTCCGTACTCGGTCCCACACTCTTCACCATCTATCTGCTCCCCCTCGGCCAGATCATACGTCACCATGGACTCAATTTCCACTCCTACGCCGATGACACACAACTCTACCTCAGCACCTCCCTCCTCTCAGCTCCCCCTCAGTCTCTGGTTAACTGCCTCCATGACATCAAAGTCTGGATGACGACCAACCTCCTCAAACTAAACAGCAGCAAGTCTGAGCTCATGGTTGTGGCCCCCAAGCCACTGCTTCGAAGGTTGGGGATCTCCTCATCAGTGTTGATGGTTGTTCCATCTACCCAGCCTCTGAGGTCCGCAACCTGGGTGTTTTTTGACCCTTCCCTTTCATTTCAGCCGCATATTAAATCTACCAAATCTGCCTTCCATCATCTCAAAAACATATCCCGTCTCTGTTCCTCACTATCAGACTCTGTCACTGAAACCCTTATCCATGCTTTCGTTATATCCCGGCTGGGCTATTGCAATGGAGTCCTGTCCGGGGGTTCAAGCAAAAACCTGGACAGGCTCCAATATGTGCAAAACTCAGCTGCCAGGGTTCTACTGCACTAAACCCTGGCAGCACATCACCCCCACTCTCATTCACCTCCACTGGCTCCCGGTCAAGTTCCACATTCAGTACAAGCTCCTCCTACTCACCTACAAGTCCCTTCACGCACTTGCCCCCCAGTACTTGGCTGATCTCCTCCACCAGCACACCCCATCCAGGAGTCTGCGGTCGTCTGACGCTGGTCTCCTCTCCATCCCGCGGACCAAACTGAAAACGTTCGGGGACAGGGCCTTTAGTGTGGCTGCCCCCACCCTCTGGAACTCTCTCTCCCTCAGAGAACCAAACTCTCCCACTCTGGACTGTTTCAAATCACTTCTCAAAACTCACTTGTTCTCCCTGGCTTTCCCTGTTTAAGTGTTTCTTATTTGTTTGTCCTCTCTACTGTGGAAAGCGACCTTGGGTTCCTTGAAAGGCGCTATATAAATTTAAGTTATTATTATTATTATTATTAAAACAAGTTCAGCAACTTTGGAGTGTTTTGAGAGGATTGCAGGGTGTTTTGCTTCTTTAGGCATGGCGGATTTGTTCAGTCTGCCTCCAACTCTTAGGATGCCATCCTGCAAACTTGGGTCAAGTTTGTACAGCTGGCTATTCCTCTTGATAGACACTTTACTGAGAAGAGCCTTTATCTCCTCTGGAAACCATTGCCTTTGACTGTACTGAATTATTGCTCTCTCTGCAGTTATCAGCTGTTCCAAAGAAAGTGTTTTCTTTTCCATGGTGGATTTGTATTTCTCCATATGCTGCTGCACCAGTACCTTTTGTCTGTCCGGGTCTTTTTCTGACGGAAGGAGGAGGCCCTGGAACTCCTTTCTCTTGTTTTTCAGGTGGATCAGTGTTTCCTTTGCTTTAAGAAGCCATGCAACTGCTCTCTTAAGTCTGTCCCAACTTGAATAATACTGAAACAGTTTGTTCAAAGGCTCAAAAATGTCTTCACTTTTAATTGCATTTACTGTGATGGTCTTGACCTCTGGGTCCTTTTGAAGACTTTGAATCACATCATCTGGTCTTTGAGGCCATTCACTTTCTGGCTGCAGCAAGAACTGTGGTCCGTTCATCCATGTTTCATCTTGTGTCAGGCTCTCTACTTTAATGCCTCTGGTGGCCTGATCTGCTGGGTTGTCCGAGGATCTGACATACATCCATTGCTCTGGATCAGAAGCATCTCGTATGAATGTCACTCTGTTTGCCACAAAGGTTTTGAAGCGAGCCGTTTCATTGTTGATGTACCTGAGAACAGTAGTACTGTCTGTCCAAAACAGAGAAGGTTTAAGCAGGAGTTGCATTTCTTCTCGCAGCATTTTGTCCACTTTCACTGCGACAACTGCTGCAGTCAACTCAAGTCTTGGAACAGTGACCTGTTTGAGGGGGGCCACTCGAGATTTCCCCATAATGAAGGAACAATGAACTTCTCCTTCTTCGTTGACCGTCACAAGATAGGATGCAGTACCATAAGCGTTCACGCTTGCATCAGAGAAGTGATGCAAGCGTGCTTCCACTACATGCCCAAATCCAGGAGGTTTAACACATCTCTTTATGCTGAAGCCTGAGAGGTGTAAAAGGTCTTCCAGCCACTTGCACCATCGATCAGCTTGTTTGCCACTGATTTCGGAATCCCATCCATGCTTCTCTTTACACAAGTCCCTCAAAAGAAGCTTGGCAGGAAGCACAACTGGCGCCAGGAAGCCAAGAGGGTCATAGATGGAGTTCACAACTGATAGGATCCCTCTTCTTGTCATTGGCCTGTTTTGCAGTTTGACACTGTGTTTAAGGTGTCATTTTCTGTGTGCCACTGCACACCAAGGGCCTGCGTTCAGTGGGCAGGGTATCATGGGTGAGATCGAGGTCTTTTAGCTCACTGGCTCGGTGCTCTGGGGGAATGGACGTTAGGACCTCTCTGCTGTTACTCACCCATTTAGTGAGGTTAAAACCTCCCTCCATACACAAACTTCGAAGGTTTTTCACCAACTGGATTGCTTTCTCTTTTGTGGGTGCAGATTTTAAGCAGTCGTCAACATAAAAGTTGCGCAGAACTGTTTCTACTGCTTCTGGTGCTGCAGTGTCCTTTCTGTCTTCTGCTGTTCTCCTTAAGGCATAAGAAGCAACACTGGGAGAGGATGTTGCTCCAAAAAGGTGCACTGCCATGCGGTATTCTTGTATCGGTGAATCAAGGTTGCCGTTGGGCCACCACAGAAAGCGTAGTAGGTCTGCGTCTGCGTCTGGAACTTGCACTTGGTAAAACATTGATTCAATGTCCGCCATTAGCGCTATTTGCTCCTCACGAAACCTGACCAAGACGCCGATGAGTGTGTTCGTAAGATCCGGTCCCTGGAGCAACTGACTGTTCAGTGACACATCTTGAAACGAAGCCGTGCAGTCAAAGACCACACGGATTTTCTTTTTCTTCGGGTGGTACACCCCATGATGTGGGACGTACCAGACCCTGTTGTCATGGCGATGGAGCTGTTCCTTCGGAATCTCAACAGCATAACCTTTATCAAGTATGCTCTTCATGAAGGATTTGTAGTCCTCAAGAAATGCATCATTCTTTCTCAGTTTCTTCTTCAGGCTAGCAGCTCGCTGTTCTGCCACGCAGCGGTTGTTTGGCATCTTAACTGCTTCATCCCTTAGTGGAAGCCCAACACAATAGTGTCCATTAACATACCTTGTTGTCTTTTCCACTGACAGCATGAAGCGCTTGTCATCCTGAGACATCTCTTCTTTGTCATCGTAATGACGTTCTGGGAACTCTGTGTTGTACTGCTGAACCAGAAGCTGTTCGATTTCCATCACTGAGATTCGGTTGACATTGTAATGAGCAGTGTTTCCCATCTCACTGGTGCTGTCACTTTTTACAGGTCCGCATATCACCCAACCAAGGATGGTCTTCATGGCATAGGGCCCGTCATTTTGACTGTTGATGCGCCATGGTTCCATGGCCCTAGCGTTGTTGGCTCCAATGAGAAGGCCAACATCAGCGTCAATGTGAGGTAAGCTTACTTCATGCAGGTAAGACCATTGTTCAAGATATTGTTGACTGGGGATGTTTTCTTTCTGAACAGGGATGTTGCTGTGTGTGTAGACCTTCGATAACTGAATGTACTCTTTCTCTTCCACTCCACATACTTCCAGTTCTGAGAGACGGTAACTGTTCATCAACTTCTGCTCACCACGTTCCTCCTGACCCATTGTACTTAACATTATCTGAGTTGGCTTGCCTTTTACATTTAGTTTCCTTCGTAGCTCTTCTGTACAGAATGTTGCTGTACTCCCAGGATCCATAAAGGCATATGTCTCAATGTACCTTCCCCCTTTACAGGATCTCACCTTAACTGGCACGATTGACAACACACACTCGGCTTCTCCGGCCCCAGTGAAGCCCACTACTTCCTGTTCTGCAGACTTTTGAGCACTTGAGACGTCTTTAGTTGGAGTGATGTTATCTGTCATTGACACAGAAGCAGTATTGTTTACCTCTGTCTCCTCATGCAAGATATCTGGGTGTCTTTGTGAGCACTGTTTGCACACCATCCTCTTCTTGCAGGTCTTGCTAAGATGTCCTTGTGTTAAACACCCAAAGCATAGCCCTTTTTTCTTAAGAAACTCAACACGTTCTTTGAGTGCTAGAGCTTTAAATTTAATGCAAGACTCCAATGAATGGCTCTTCTGACAGAAAAGACAAGGTGCTTCAAAAGCATTAGCTGCTTTAATGTAAGTAGCCTGTTTTACTGCTGTATCTGTTCTTTTCTTTTCCATCGACATGTTGATTGCAAAGCTGCTTCCCTTGACTCCACTTTTGACTGGTTTCCCCTTGTCTTTGGCTCTCCCAATTGCAGGAATGTGACTGTCTTGGAGGTCTCCAAAAAGTGGATCCATTGCTATTTTTGCTTGACGGTCAATGAAGAGTACAAGGTCTGCAAATCTTGCTCTGTGTCCTCTTCTCTCTTTTATTTCAAACACTGCATTACGCCATTTTTCCCTCATTTTAAAAGGCAACTTGGATACCACTATTCTCATGTTTGTGGGGTTATCCATTTCCTCCATAAACTCTACGTTTTCCATCGTGTTACGACAGCCAGTCAGAAACACAGCGTAAGCATTTAAGGCTTTTCCATCTTCCGACCTGATCTGCGGCCACCTCAAAGCTTTATCAATGTAAGCACTTGCTATCATGAGCTCATCTCCGTAATGTCTCTGTAGCAGACGCTTTGCCTCTTTAAATCCTCTTTGTGATGACATATGTTCACAACTTCTCACAAGTTCATGTGGTTCTCCCGCTGTGTACTGCTGTAAGTAGTACAGCTTGTCCTGATCATCATCAGCTCTCTGTTCTATAGCCTGTTCAAAGGCTCTGATAAAGGATCTGTAGGTAAGTGGATCACCCTTGAACACTGGAACATCTTTAACTGGTAGCTGAGTCTGTTTCTGCTGATGAACTAGCATCTCTGTGATCATGTTTTGCTTTTGCATTACTTGGAGAAGGCCATCATTGGTTTTATCAACCTGCTGCCTGTCAGTGCTGTCAGTGAGTCTTGGCCTCACAACCTGAGTATCCATGTTTTGCAGCGAATTGGATGGAAGCTTACTCCCAGCTACAGACTTGTTAATAGGTGGAGAAGGGCTTTGCTCTTCCTTCACTTGACCCTCACCTACTTTATGTGTACGGAGGTAGCTGTTCATGCCATCCTCAGATTTTTCATACCCTTTTAATACTTTCACTTTAGCTCTTTTTTCTGCAATAGCTAAGTCTAAAGCAAGTTTTTCCAGCTTGGCTTTAATACGTGCTTCTTCCTGCTCAAGGTCTTGTTTCAGTTGTAAAGCAGCAGCACGCTCAACCAACCCTGCTAGCTTTGCCTCTTCATTAGCACAAACTGATGATCGAAAAGACATGACAGACGAGCGCCCAACTACTGAACCCTGAAAGGTTTTCTTTTTAACTGTCATCTGTGATGCACTGTCTTCAGGGTTAATGTCATCATCTTCATCTTGGACGTCCTCCTCATCTACAGTGTCTTCATTTATTTTGCTTTCACTTAAAGAATTTATCCATTCTTCAGTTTCTTCTGAAAACTGTCTGATAGCCGACATCTTCGGTTCAACCCAATTGTCTAAATCAGCAGCCTTTTCATCCTCAGGCAGAAGATCTCCTACTTGTCTACTTAGGTCTTCAAACTTTTCAACAAGAGTTGGAAAATCATAGTGCATATAGTTTTTCACCTTTATCAAATTTCCAGCATCATTCATCAAACCTTCAACTTCTCTTCTTTTGCCAGTTATCTGAGCTAGTAATCCTCTTCGAGCTCCAATGAGGTTGTTCAGTTTGTTCTCCATGGCTCTCTCTGTCAGCCTAACAACCCTTTTAGATTCCACTTCTGCATCATCAATTACTTCCTTTTCTTCAGCCATCATATCAGCAAGGCAATGTGTAAATTGTATGCAAATGATTAAAAAGTATTCCCACTTTCCTCATCCGACATGTGCATCACAATTTCTGAACACACAAAGGCTCCAAGAGGCTTCACAAAGGCCAGCAGTCCCGTTTGCATGCAGACAATCACAGGTTGTTAGCTAACATTAGCGCCTTTAGCTCAAATTAGCATAACGGCTATTAACTCTATTCAGAGCACATGCCGTCAGTCTTGTGAGGTTTTAAAATGTTCAGCTCTTCCTTTACCTTTTCTGGCGTTTTCATGCAGTCAAAAACAATCCATGTTGTGTTGAAGACTTCCTTCCTATGATGCGTCTTAGTTTTCATCAAATCACCTGTAGCGTCAGCTAATGTCCAGCTTCCAGGTAGGTCCGAGCGAGTTTTCCTACTAAATGTAGTGGCGTTCTTTCAGGGCGTCAAAAAAAAACACTTGAGCTGTAAACACGGCAACTTAATCTCATGCGAATGACAGGAGGTGTAGTTCCATTCAAAAAACAGTGTTTAATGAAGAAAAACAAAGTTTACAATACAGTCCAGTCACACGGTAGGAAAACTGTGAGCTCCCGTGTATGTCCGCAGCTCTCTCTCATCTGACCCAGCTCTGACCTCCAGGCATGTAAAAACTGCTCATGACATCACTTCTCAAATTAAAGGGGTACAGCAATTTTTTAAAGAATGGAGCAAAGCCTTATAAACAAAGTATGAATTAACTTTTAACCTTTTTAAACATTATTTATCTTTTATAAGAATAAAACATGAAATATATTATCAATAACTCAACAATGAATTTGCATTAAATTTTAATTTAAATCAATCAAAGACTTGGCTCTTACAGCAGGTAATCACCCATCAGCCCTCTGACACTGATATCATGTGATATTTGTGAACAACAACACAGGGCGTGCTAACAACAGCTAACAATAGCCTGGTAGATCGGCATGTTTTTTTCAGACTTCAACTAGAACACCGATAAGTCGGAGATGATGTCACTTCCAGTTCAGAGGTTACTGGAACGCAGCATTACGACAGTCGCCGTACGCGTTCATGGGTAGCAGAGTCTTTATGTAGGCGGTAACAGATTCTCCTCATAGCACCTTTAAAGTTTTCCTTCTAGTTTTAGAACTTTTTTTGAGCTGTCAGTCCTGATAGAGCTGCTGTTGTGGTGATAAGACTCGGGTTAATGGTGAGATAAATTCTGTTAGGTCACAAATGGTGTAGTTCACAACTTCAACCAATCCAGGTGATCATAACTGAGCTGTGTGACTGGATTTCCTCGTGAACAGGATCAGGAAAAGTCTGAAAATATCCAACTTTGCTCCAAACCAGTCAAACCGGTTCAGTCTCACACAGAACAGGATCAGAGCAGTTCATGGCTAAAACTCTTTAGTGGGGGAAAAACAGTTTTATCACTTAATATTTTGAACGTGTCAAACTTTACTGCAGAGTGTAAAAAACATGTTAGTACCTGATGATCTGAAACATCTCCAGAAACTCACACTGGCCAGAAGTCTTGCTAACTTTGCTCTGAAATAATCGATTATTGTTGTAGGACAGACCCACATGAGCTCAGGGAGCATGTCCATGATTTATGTTTTTTTTTAAAGTAGGTTTGGCAACACGACCACAGATGATAAGAACTTAAGTCCCTGCAGCAGAACAGAGCTGAAGTCTGAAACTCTGCAGTGTGAAAATGTTGATGAGTTATGTTCATAAATGTTGATACTGACTGATCTGAACTTCCTGAACAGGTTCCAGTCTCTCTGACTCTTACCTGAGCTTGACCGTGAGCCCAGCACTGACTCACCCGAGTGTCCTGGTGTCTCAGACAGACGGTGAGTTCACAGCCAAACTGTCCTGTTCACTCTCATGGAGACCATCACCAACCAAACAGTGTTAGGGTTAAAGTGATCACCTGATTGTGTCTCCACAGAAGATCAAGACGGACTTGATGGAGTGACTCTAAAAGATAAAACATGTTTGACAGCAGCAGCAGCAGGAGGAGGAGGAGGAGCAGAGATATACCTCCTAGTCTATCTGAGCGCCTACAGTTAAAATCAACCTTACAGAATATATCAGAACATCAGTCAGCAATGAAAAAGGTTCAGGAGGAGTTCACTGGTCTCCTTTCTGAACTCAAAGAAGTAGCTGAAATGAATGATAAGCTTATAAAAAGAAAACGTATACATCGTGTAATTCTAGCAGTGCACATTGCTTGCAGTGTCGTGGCACTCGGGGTTATTGTAGCTCCATCCTCTGGAGACACGGCCATAGATGTGGCAGGAGTGGCTGCAGCAGCAGCATTTGTAGCAATAGTGGGAAGTTCAGTATTTCTTTTTAGAAAATCACGTGAATGTAAGAATAAAATAAATACAGTTGCTGAGAAAAAAGAGAAGCTGGCGAAGGAGAGTCAGGAGATTAATCAGCTGTTGGAAAAGGACCTGGAAAACGTGAAGAGTCTGGATGAGAAGGTGAGGGACACGTTGGCCAGGTATCAGGCTGCACATCAACAAATGTTGGCCAGGTATCAGGCTGCACTTCAGCAGTTTTCTGGACGGGGAAATATCTCAGGACTGCTACAGGGACCAGGCTTGGTGGACTCTGTTGGACTGTTAAAAACTCGGCAGGAGGAAGTCTTTACTGATCTGAGAGAGCTGCAGAATGTTCTGGAAGCTTACTAAGGCCGGTTTATGGCAGCCATGACTTCACCTTCAGATAAGAAACAGCCGTTAACATTTTCCATGCTTTGAGTATCCTCCATCAAACTGAGAAGACGCACAGACAGATGGAAACACTGATTGTGCAGAGGAACCTGGACGACTCTGGTCAGTCTAATGCTACGTTCACACCGCAAGCAACCCAGCCACCAAAATCACGTCGCTTACTGACGTAGCGTCGCGCGTCCATAAATACCTCATTTTGGTCACCGTTGCTGTCGGCCATTGCTCGGTGATGTCACGTCCGCTCGAGTTTCCCCGCGATCATATCATATATCATATAATAGGATGTATAAGCGGACATTATTCCAGCTGTATCCTTTTCATTCTCTTATCAAACACAAAACACTGCAGCTGATGATGCAGCAGCATCATCTGTGAGTTTACCGTGGTCCGTCTAGGCGGAACTAATGTCCTCACTGACTAATGTTTCCACACGGACATGGATTGTTACTCTGTAGTCTGGATGAAAAACTGTCCGTCACAGGCACCGTCAAACACACACCTCTGATTGGCTGTTGCCACACAGCTACACATGACATCGTCTGAAAAGATCAACCTTTTTTTTACTTTGACATCGTGGGACAAGCTATGTGGTAGTTTGAAAAGCGTCTGTCACATCGCAGGAGGGTTAGCCCCGCCCCATTGCGGCTGCACATTGACTTTGCATGGAGAGTGATCGCCGAGGTAGTACAAGTAGTGTGCGGTGTGAACGCACCTTTAGAGTCTGTCGCTCTGGACACTCACCGTGCTGGGGCTCTGCTGTAATAAAGTCAGTTATAAGCTAAAACACGTTACTGATGCTTCATAACACCAGACTGCATCTCAGCTGAACTTCAGATCAACCTACTCACAGACAGACAGGTAGGGGAAGCGGGGCTTCAGGCCGTCTGACCAATTTTGACGTTGCGTGGACTAGGGATGTAACGGTTACTGTTAAAATGGTAAACCGTGGTAATCATCACTGTGTCCTTTTAAAATGTCCGTTAAACGGTGTTTGATCCCCACTCTGTGTCAGTAACACAGTGATGCTGCTCTTAGACTGTAAAGCCTGATCTATGTTTCTGTCCTTGATTAAACAGCCTGATGCGAGGCGCACATGTGCAGTTTGCATTTTTTGGCCTCTGAGTCTGAGAGCAAAAAGTTAAAGACAAAGTGGAGACTTTTCCTCTCCAAACTCTGAAGTCAGGTAGAATTTTGGATTTTTAAGGATGTGGAGGGAAAACAGATAAAAGACAGTCCCCCTGTTTGAACAGGAAGCTGTGGTGAAAGAAAAAGACGTGCACGGTTAAAACTGCTGTAACTCCTCGAGTAAACAAGCAGACCAAGCCGAAGAGGAAGAGAGAGAGAGGATTCAGAGAGCCATACCTGAGTGAATTATAGGAGGTTTATCAGGATTTTCTGTGGGAATAATGGATAAAGGTTGGAAATAACAGCATTAGGATCAATCTGGAGTGAGTTCTTGACGTTTATTCTGCGTTTCATTCACCATATTTTGTAATAGATCGTCTTTTTCCATCATAGTTTGTGTTTTATGGATTTAGTCAATCATAATTTGTAAATATTAAAGAAGGAGATGTGGAGGAGATCTGCCATGGAAAGGGGAGACCAGAGGAGAGTCATGAAGGGGGCTAACTGCTTCAGGGACTATCGTTAGTAAAACAAAAGTAAATAAATAAAAAGTCCTGGACATGGTCTAATATAACGAGATGTAACATGGACACTAATGCTGCAGGTGAACTAACATGTGTGAGTGTTTGTAAAATAGGTTAACTTTATTTTTGTCATCTCAAAACTTTGAACATGTTCATTTACAATTGTTTATAAGGAGAAACCTGTTTAAAGTTCAAATCTGTTTTTTCTTTTCTTGTGATTACACACTGTTTAAGCATTTATAACATAATAATGACAAATACTTGTTAGACTTGTTTACTTTAATTTCTCATAAAAAAGAGTAAAAAAATGTACTCAAAGGGCAGTTATTGACAAAAAAGACAGAAGAACTGTTAAAACTATATTGAAGGGGTCAAATGATTTCAGACTGTTTAAGTACTTTTTGAACATTTTGAGCACACTACAACAATACTGTGATAATAATGAGAACTGTGATATAAACTTTCACACCGTTACATCCTTAGTGTGGACCTGTCAATCATGTCTCTGATGAGTAAAACAGGAGTGATGTGGTAACTCTGGACAGAAACTGTTTCAGTTTGAGCTCTTTTTAAACCCTCATCCTCTGAAGATCTGTTTATAAATGTGGATCAGACTATTTCTGTTTAACCTTTTTCTTTTTTTTTTTTTCAGAAAATTCTAATTTTTTGGAGATTAAATTTTCATTTCACTTTCTGCTAAAATCCTGCAAAAATCAAAATGTCCATAAATTTCAACGTATAGATTTTTCTTATCTCATTTGATACATTAGGTGTTTTTGGCAACTGATAATCCATTTGAGGACATTTTTATCATTTATCTGATTGTATTCAGATGTTTTTTTGTTATTTGTTGATCATATTGAGTAGATAGAGGTATTATAAAAGTACATGTCAAATATGATACAATTGGCTTTATAGGGTTAAGTTTTTCTATCATTTTTTCCGCTCTGTTCTGAAGTTGATCTCTGAGTTTGTGTTTTCTCTGAATGTTTCAATCAGACTGATGCTGATAAAATAAAAACATTTAAACTTTTATTAGACCACTGTCTGTGTGTGTCTGCTTTTAAACCGTGTTGTTGTGATAAATGTGTCTGTGCAATTACATTTTTGTTTTATTCTTATGCTGCGTTCACACCGCAAGCAACCCGGCTACCAAAGTCGCATCGCCCACTGATGTAGCGTCCCGCAGTGTGTCCATAAATAACTCGTTCCCGTTGACCTTATAATGACTGAAACAATCTACAGAATGCACTGACCTGCTTATAGATCATGTAGAATAAAGAGTTTGAAAATATGCTACAAAGCCCATGGAAATGCAAACTGAAACACTAATGAATCAACAAAAGGACAACCATTGACATTTTCTTTTTTTTATTTAACTCTTTTTATTTAACGCAAGTAATAATGTCGTAGGCTAGGTTAATTTTACTGCTAATATTATAAGCATTAACTGAAATGTGTAAAAGCATGCAAAAGCACATTTCAGTCAAGGGTAGGTGGCGAAGTTTGCACGCTGCAAAACAGAGCACACATTTGACTCGAAAAGAATTGTTCTTCATTTGGACCACCTCAAACATGGACTTCAGATATGGCCATGGGTGCTCTGGTGTGGAATTGTCGTCTTTATCTGCCATAGTAGCCATCATTACTGCCAAGACAAACCATAACCACCAATGTTAGCTCAACCTTTACCTGCCTGATCGCAGTAGCACATGTATGTCTTCTTCTTCTTCTTCTTTGTTGTTTAATGGCGGTTGACAAACCAACTCAAAAGTGCATTACTGCCACCAACTGGACTGGAGTGTGGAACAGGATGAAGAAGTATAGATAACACCACTTGAACAAATCACATTTTAGAAGAGAAAATAAATTTCATCTGCTGACTTCACACCTGAACCTAAAAGTAATGAGGCCGTTTATAGAAATGTGGTGGAGTTAAAAGTAGAATATTTGTCTTTAAATGTAGTGAAGTAAAAGTCACAAGTTCCAAAAAAAAAGAACTCAAGTAAAGTACAGATACTCAAAAAATGTACTTAAGTGCAGTACTCAAGTAAATCTACTTAGTTACTGTCCACCCCTGGTTAAAGGTGCTATGAGGAGAATCTATTTCTGGCGACATAAAGACTCTGCTACCCATGAGCACATGCAGCGACTGTTGTAAAGACGTGACCCAAGCCAAAGCGTGTGTTTGTTGTGATGCTAATGAATGCAGCTCAGACCTTCCTCAGAACTCTGCATTGCTTTACAACTTCTTTTTTCTTTTTCTTTTTTTTTTTTTTAACAATCTGTTTTATTGATTTTCTTCACAATAGACATATACAATCACAGATTGAAATTTAAACATAAACAACAACCCCCCCCCTCTTCTTTTTTCAACAACTTACAGGATGCAAAGCCACGAGGTAATGTATCTCTTTCTAGTTACGTAGCGGTAGTTTTTGATGTGTGACAACAAGCAAGTTTTGGAAAACTTGGTATTGTAGTTTTGTAGCCGGCTATATATGGCTACTTACAGCCCGGTTATACATGCCCCGTGTGCTACCATTATACGGATGTCTGCTGCTCGATTTTGGATCTAAATATCTCCTGAAGCACTGTTTGGATCAGGAAAGCCTTCTGGGTGAGTATATTGTTCTACTTCATTCTATAAACAATGTGAAAGCTGTAGAAACCAAACTTATCCTTTAAGTACAGTACTCAAGTAAATCTACTTTGTTACTGTCTACCCCTGGTTCTACATAAGATCTGATTGAATAAGAATAACTGTTCTTTATAAATGACTTAATGAACATGGAGCTCTGGGTTTCTCCTTTTCCCTTTTCTTCATCTCCTCCATGAACAGAGCTCATGTACTGTTATTTAAGTGTCTCTGTGCTGCCACTGGTTAGAGAGACACAGAAATGATCAGACAGGACAGATCGACCACAGTGACGTCTGAAATATTAATAACACCTTTATAATGATTATGATCTCTGTTTTCTGCCCCCATAACAGAAAGAAAAAGCTGGCCTTTGTCCAAATGTGGTGGATGATCTCTGCTGTAAACCTGATCAGTTTGAGTTTGAACTTTTTTATGACTCAGATTTTATGTCAGAATTAAACTCAATAAAAAAATATCTTCAGCTCAAAGTCCAGAGCCGCTGGTTAACAGGTGAGCAGCTCGTTAACAGGTGAGCAGCTGGTGAACAGTCAGACTGAAGTCAGACCATCACACCTGATCAGCTCACAGCTCTGAGGGTCTGATTCACTCTGAAAAGTCTCTTCATCCTGAAGATTAATCAGATTTAGATTTCAGCTGGAGGTCTAACGTGGGTCTGGAGGTCCCGGCTGCTCCTTCACCTGAGGACCGTCACAGGTGAGCTCTTCTCTGTGGTTGATTGATCCTACAGCAGAGACTCCAGCTCTCCGTCACTGATGTAGTTTCCTCAGCAAAGGAGGTGATGTTTTCAGGAGAGTCTGTCTGTCTGTCTGTCTGTGACCAAAATAACTCAAAAAGTTATGGATGGATTTGGATGAAATGTTCAGGAAATGTTCAGCATGGGAAAAGGAAGAACTGATTCAATTTTGGTGTTGATCCGGATCAGCGTCTGGCCGCCATGGTGAAAAATGTGATTTCTGTGAATAACTACTGAACTAAAATAGACATTATTATGAATCCAGTTGCTAATGGTATGTTTTCATGGTCAAGGAATCTAAATATTTAGATGAAATAAAGGTAGGAGTAATATTTAAGGTGAAAATTACAATATGGGAGAGGACTGTGGGGCTGGAGGAGGTCTGTGCTCTCCGAGTGCTTTTCTAGTTTAATCTTTATTGAAGCAGAAAAACCATCTGAGACCAGGACCTGGTCTACAGGAGGCCTGGACCACAGAACAGCAGCTCTAGTGTTCTGCTCAAGACCACTCTATACAAGACCAGAATGCAACGAGACCAAGTCAAGACCTAGACCATCTCTATTTTAAAAACCATGACAGTGTTGAACAGTTAAGGGGGTCCCTCAGTCCTCACAGGAGAAAAAACATGAACTGAAGCTTTCTGTTGTTTTAGTGTTTCTCCTTATTCACATTAATGAAGCTGAAGATCAGATCAGAGCTGGTCTGGATGGAAAATCCAGAGTCTGGCCAGTCTGAGGCTGAGACAAGACCAAGACCTTTAAAATGTGGTCTAAAGATCGAGACCGGTCTGGAGGAACACAACACTGATCAGCTCACAGCAAATCTAAATGTTTTTAAAGACAAAGGTTTAGGTAACAAATAATAAGTGATAAATAAAAATGAACAGAGACGATCAGCTGACATCAGACTGGAGGATCAGGACTGTGGAGCTGCTGTGAAATAATAAAACATGTTTGTGCAGACAAACGTCCTCCTACAGGACCGAGCTCACCTGTCTGAACCAGGTCAACAGGACTATGAAGAAAACTGGAGCATGTTTATGACTGTGGACAGAAACCTCATAATCAGGCTGTGTGGAGCTTTATGACTGATCAGAGATCACTGAGATATCAGAAATAATAAGACTTAATAAAACTCCAGGAGGACAGAGTGCTAAATGTGGAGAGAAAAATAAAGAGGAAGGAATGCTGTTAAACCAACAAGTTCATCATTACAAATGTATTTCTCAGTTTGGAAGGTGAAGGGTTAATGGTGACTGTGAATGAGGGACAATAAAAAATATTAAATCTTCATATTAATGAAGCCTGTGTCTCCGCCCACAGAGAGTGGACTGAACACACCTGAGAGGACTTCCTGTCACATGACTGCAGGTAATCACCCATCAGCCCTCTGACACTGACCTGTGAACACAGAGCTGAGAGCAACAAACCAGCAGAGTTAGTATTCTTATTAGGGCTGTCACTTTAGTACATTAATTGGATTAATTAATTACACCGCATGTTAATGTGTTATAAAAATTAATCACAGATTAATCATAGCACACAAACATTTTGATATTGTCCAGCTGGAGGACCCGTACATGGCAGTGGCACGTGTCACTTCACACATGCGTCTCTAGTCAAACCAAACAAAGCCCAGGTGACAACAGGAACGGCATATTTAAGACTTAGTCTGATTTTATTTTTGAATTTATTTATCTATATTTGTACTACATTCTTTAATAATGCATCAGGCCTAATTGTTTTGCTGGATGTCCTCGACCTTTTTCTTATTTTGAATTTGATTTATGAAACACACTTAAAGTGTAATTTGAGTTGCCTGATTGAGCTTAGAATTTTCTGGACAAGTTGCCCTGACTTTGGTTTTATTTAGTCACCAATAAAAATGTGGATTTACAAATCTTCACTTCTTAGTGTATTCATTTGATTAGTCCTGCACTACAATTTTATAATATCCTAGAAAATGTAAAATCCAAATGTAATCCAGAAGTTCACTTGTTCTTTTAAGCTAAAGCGCAAACCAACTCTGCCATGGATAACAAATGAGATTTATCAGCTGATGAAGAAGCGGGATAAAGCATTAAAGAAATCGCTGTCCACAAAATTAAACACAGATGACCTCATCTACAAAGGGCTACGAAACCAGGTTGTAACTGAACTAAGAAAGGCAAAGACAAATTATTTCATAGAACTGATAAATGATTCTGGTGGAAACAGCTCATATCTATGGAAACATATTAATACACTCCTAAACCGTAAGCCAAAGTATCATGGTGAAATAAAGGAACTTAATATCAAAGGAATGATTTCAGCAGACACCAAAGATATAGCTAATGAATTAAATACATACTTCATCCAGTCCGTAGATCAACTTGCATCAAACTTTGGAAAAACTCTCAATGTAGATGAATTTAACATAGAGCCTCAACAATTACAAAACTTAAACAACACAGCTTAATGATCAGGCTCCCCACTTTAATATCGAACACACTGAACAAATCAAAATTAAAAAAATCATAATGCAATTAAACAACTCAAAGGCAAAAGATACATTTGGAATTGATGCTTCATTTTTGAAGAAGTATAGCACCATCTTGATAAGACCATTACTCCATTTGATAAATCTGTCTATTACAGAAGGGAAATTTCCACAGAGCTTTAAAATGGCTATTATCACCCCAGTTTATAAATCTGCTGCATTAACTGATGCCAGTAATTATAGACCAACATCAATCCTCCAGGTAATGTCAGAAGTACTTGAAAAGGTTATCGCTAATCAATTGATGATACATCTTGAAAATAATCAGTTTTATCATCAGAAACAATTTGGATTCCGTAAAAAAAAATTTCAACTGAGATGGCATTGTGTCACTTCATTGAGAGAATAAAATGTTCACTTGACAATGGAAATGTGGTCGCAGCAGTGTTTCTGGACTTGAAGAAAGCCTTTGACACTGTAAGTCATAAAATACTTGTTAGCAAACTAAGACATCAATTTAAATTTTCTGCCACTGCTGTTAGTTGGCTTAGCTCATATTTAGAATATCGACAACAGTGTGTTCGCTTAAGGCAGCCATTCTCAACCTTGGGGTCCCGACCCCAATTGGGGTCGCGAGATGATTTCTGGGGGTCGCCAAATCATTTAGGAAAAATATAAATGCACAAAATTAATGTGGCGTTCAACCGGAGGTTAAAGGACAACAAGTGATTGGTCTCAAACAGGCATTTTATTACTCAAACTCAATTACTGATTTGTATATGCGACATATGTTTCATCGATCAGGTGTTGTTTCAGCACCGCGGACAGTGAATTTTCATTGCGTTCCGGGGGGAGGGGGGGTCGCGGACAGTACTGAACGTTAAATTGGGGTCACGACTTTGAAAGGTTGAGAGCCACTGGCTTAAGGAATGTGAAAACATCTCCTCTCCACAGTAAGACTGGACTGCCACAGGGATCAGTCCTAGGTCCTATTCTTTTTTGTTTATATATAAATGATTTACCTACTATTTGTACAGACACTGAATGTCAAATGTACGCTGATGATACAGTGTTTTATGTCTCAGCAAAGAACCCCCATCAAGCTTCAGAGATCTTAAGCAGACAGATGTTAGTATTTCAGAATGGAAACCACTAAACACTTAATTACAAAAAAACAGTATCAATGTGCTTTTCAATAAGAAAGAAAGTTCTAGATAAATTTCACATCACTATTGATGCAAAAGAAATAGATGTGGTAAATGACTTTAAATATTTAGGAATAACTTTAGATTCTCAACTTAAGTTTGATATACATATAAAGGAGTTACCTAAAACTGTGAAAACCAGTCTGAACTGCTTTAGACTCATCAGGTCATGTCTCTCCTTTAAGGCAGCTCATTTATATCTGCATGCCATGGTCCTTTCACATTTGTCCTGTTGGCCACGGACTGAACTATGAAACCTTTATTTTCACTTTATAAACAAGCTTTGAACATTTTAGACCAGAAGACACAAAAATGGCACCACTGCAAAATTATTGAGAAATATAATTTGTTGACCTTTTCTAACTTTATAAAATGATCTTTTCTGTAAGTTGTTTTCAAGTGCTTAAATGTGATGTCTCAGAGCTTTACAAAGACAGACAGCTGTAGGATAATAACAAGGAACAGAACACAACAAAAGTGTAAAATCCAAAGGTGCAGGACAACATTTGGGCAGTCATCCCTCTCAGTGTAACACCTGTGGACTTCTTTACCATCTGAAATTAAATCAAACAGAACTTTAAAAGTTCAGTGCAAAAGTTAAACAGCAGCAGAAATGTGAACATTAATTTCTCACAAGTAATTATCTGTAAACTATTTTAATAATCTTTAATGTTAAATGTAACTTGTGCTTTAGCCTCTAATTTACTAAAACTGTGTCTATTTATTCAGTATTGACTGTATTCACTGTATTCACTGTATTTGTATAATTGTATCTGTATATTTTATTGTACTCTAAATCCTGACCAGGGACAAAGACTGCAGATTAGCAGAAGCTACACGTCTTATAAACATTCACATTTGACCATTTTCTGTGGCAATGCTGTATGTATCATCCCTGTTAAATAAACATTAAATAAAAATAGAATTCAAATTCTTTATTTGGGTACTTTAAGCAGATATGAGGTTAAAATGTCATTAATTAGATTAATTAATTATAAATCCATTAATTAATTCGATTATTTTTTTAATTGTCTGACAGCACTAATTTTGATTGAAAATAAGCCGATGCCATCAAATTTATGTGATCTACTGACAGATGATCATTATATATGAATGTTGATCTTCTTCTAAAAGATTAATAATCTAGAGGATATGTTTGATTATCAGACTGAGTCTGGTGTCTCTACAGTTAACAACAGTATATTTATTACAGTAACTGTGTCAGAAATTATTAATCAACACCATTCATATAAAAATGATACAAATTCAGACCCATTTCTCTAAAGTAAGAGCTGTGTTATTAAACAGAGATCAGCATTCATATTTAATGATAATTTTGCCAGTGAATCTGTAAATTTGATGCCATTGGTTCATTTTCAATTAAAAAAAATCCTGCAAACTTTTATTTAATTTTTCAAACTTTGGCATGTAGTATGAATAACATAATGTTGTTTATGTGCACTGTGTTAAAGATGTTCCACCTCTCTATGATGAAGTTAAATACATTTTCTTTCTAAACATTCCTTCACTGTGGTCATTTGGTTCCTGCACAGTCGAGCCAACACGTCTGCGTCCTGCAGAGTTTTCTGGCTCTGGTTTTTATATACGCTGTTTCACTGATGAGTTTGACCCAGGATAGTTTCACATGTGCACAAGAAACTTATAATTATTTATTTTTGTCCCTTTAGGGCTCTGTAGTATGATACCAGGACCTACAAAAGGCTCTGGACCCCTGTCAGGAAATCTACCTGAAGTCCACCATCTTAAATTAATTATTCTCTAACATGGTGCAAATCAACAATGTAACTAAATAAAGGCTTAACCCTGCAGAAACACAAACATTAATACATACTAACTCCCTCATGTGCCATAGCAGCTCCTCTCATAACAGTGTAATAAAAATGTTTAATCTAAATTTCTGTGATTTTACTTTCACTGCTTCAAATCTTTTCAACAACTCCTGACCTCACCATTGATATAAAGTACGCTATTATTTTTATGTTTTATATTTTGTTATGCACTTTTTGTTATAAAAAATATTTTCAAAGGGGAAAATCATTTAAAATGCATTTTTTTAAATTGCAAAATGGTAATTTTGGAGTGACATTATTACATCATTAAAAGGTCAATAATTGATGGCAAAATTGATTTTGATGCATCATTTGTTTTTAGAACAATTTGAGTTTATTCAAGAATTTCACATTTAAGCTCCTTGTGTAGGCTACTAAAAACGGTTTCTATAAAAATATATGTGTATCAATATATATATATATATATATTGATATATATTACTTTAACAGCATCAGATAATTTCAACAACGTCGATCTTACCAAAGATATAAAATCTTATATTATTTTATTATCTTTTATGCAATATATTTTGTGCACTATTTTTTTTTTTCAATAGGGGAAAGCCTAAAGATATGCATTTTTTTCTGAAAAAATAAGGTGTCAAGTGTTATATATGTGATGAGGTTATTACAGCCCTGACCAAGTTAATATTGATAACAAAACTGATTTTGATGCATCATTTGTTTTTAGAACAATTTGAGTTTATTCAGGTCTTTCACATTTAGCTCCCTTGTGTACCATCCTTCTTATAAAAGTGTGAGAACAATGTTAAACACAAATATTTTTATTTACTTCACTGCTTCAAATCTTTTCAACAACTCCTGACCTGATCATTGATATAAAGTTTTTAATATGTTTTATGTTTCTGTCAGATGACCAGAGGAGGCTCTGAGCTGATGAAGACATCATAGAGCTACAGACATAGATGTGCTCTTATCAGTCTCTCTGTCTCTGACCTGAGCCTGACGGTGAGTGTCAGACTTCAGTGAGAGCTGCTGCTTCAGTCTGCAGGAGGATCTGAGCTTCAGCACCTTCACCAGGTGAGTTCACAGCCAAACTGTCCTGTTCACTCTCATGGAGACCATCACCAACCAATCAGAGCTTTAGTTACAGTGATCACCTGTTTGTGTCTCCACAGGTGATCAAGACAGACGTGATCGTCTGACTCTACAAGATAAAACATGTCTGACAGCAGCAGCAGGAGGAAGAGAGACAAAGAAATATTACCTCCTGATCTACCTGAGCAAACAGCTTCTACTGCAGAGGATCATGAATCAACAATGAGTCGGGTTCTAGAATTATATTCAAGTTTAACAAATTTGTTAATGCCTGATTCACTATTGAGCCAGGATCTGAGGGAATTTACAGTTGCAGCAACGAGGAGCCAAGACCTGCTTCAATCACATTTAAGTGCACAGGATTTGTTACATCATGAAGCATCAATGGAACAGGCTCTGGGGGAGTTTTATGGTATCCTCAAGGAACTACAGGAAGCATCCAAAATGTTAAAAGATGTTCATGATCAACTTAATCTAAATCGTAAGATTAGAAAGGTGGGATTGGGTCTCTTTGTAGTGGCATTTTGGTTTGCTGAAGCTCCATTCACATGGGAAACGAGCATGGCTGTGGCAACAGCAGCTGCAGGAGCAGCAACAGTAGTAACAGTGGGAAGTTCAAAAGTTCTTGATAAAAAAATCCAAGACTATACGAAGAAAAGAGGCACAATTGCTGAGAAAATAGTGGAGTTGGTGAAGAAGATCCTAAAGATTTTTCAGCAGTTGAAAAAGGTCTTGGTCAGGATAAAGAGGCTGGGTGAGAAGCTGCAGGAATCAACAGTCATAAATCTGGCTACACTCACTCTGAAGAAGGTGGAGGAGGTCCAGGAGGTTCTTCAACAGCTTTCTGAATTACATCAGATCTTAAGACTACTGCAGGGAAGAGGCTTTTTGGACTCTGTTAGACTGTTATATAGTTGGTGTTGGGAAGTCTTAACTAAGTTAGAAGAGTTGAGGTCTGCAGTGGAGGATTGTCGAGACCAGTGAGTGTGATCATAAATGAACTAAAACCTCCTTCAGATTAAAACTGTTGCTGATCAGTTATGGACCAGACCTTCTGCAGACCCAAACCTCCTCACAGGAACTAAAGACTCCTGCTGGATGAATCCTGGACCACCATCAGAGCCTCAGTCAGTCTCTGCTGTAGAAACACCTGCAGCCTCGGCCAATCAGAGGCCTCCCTGCTCAGCTCTGCCTCACCTGTGCAGGTGTTTCCTGTTCTTATCTTGTACATATTTCTACGTTCACATTAATCTGTTTCTGTGATTTCAGATGTTCTGTAGTATTTTGGCTCCTGTCTGTTCAAACAGTCTGTGTGCTCTGCTCTGATTGGTCAGACACACCTGAACATTCACAGACACACCTGATCTTAGAAACTCAACCATACTTTACAGTAATATCTAAAGTTACTGTAAAAACAAACAAACTTCTGTAAATGACAAAGTTCATGTGGACAAACAGATTTATATCAACTTAACAGCATTTCACCATAAATCTACATTTACCTATTAAATGTCTACATGGTGAGATAATGAAAAGGTAAACAGATAAAGAGAAAACTCCTGTTTACAGGAAAACTGTCCAACAGCAGGCCAGAGTTATTTTATTAAATGTTTCAGGATTTTGAGTGGTTAACTTTCATGTATGTATTTTTTTTTTTTTTACAAATTGATATATTGCTAATAAATGACAGTGAAATATTTAAGCATGTACAGTATGATGCTTGGTATGAAAACTCATTTTTCTGGTCTAAACTGTTACAGTGATGACAGCTTGTATGAATACACAGCAGTTATTCTATAGTTGGAAATACAGTTCATATGTTGTAAATTAAAACAGATTATTGCTGCTGTAAAACATTTACAGAAACTCACTGTTGTTCTGAAGTTGATCTCTGAGTTTGTGTTTGGAGAATCTTTTCTCTGAATGTTTAAATCAGACTGATGATGATTAAAATAAAAACATTTAAACTTTTATTAGACCACTGTCTGTCTGTGTGTCTGCTTTTTAAACTGTTTTATTGTGATGAATGTGTTAGTGCAGTAAATCTGTATTTATTCTTGATTTAGTGTTTAATGTGAGCTGACTTTATTTAAACAGTCTTAAAGGTTCAGAAGAAACACAAGAATCAGTGAGGTGAAAGTTCAAAGTTCATCTTTAAATGTCACAGGGTCAAAGGTGACAGTGTGAGCAGCACGATGGAGCAGTGGATTAGTTTATTTGTAAAGCTCAGTTCAGACACAAGGCAATTCAAAGTGCTTTACAGAACAATAAAAATGCATTAAAATCACAATACAACATCAAATCAACATTAATGATTATAAAATAACTTTAAAGAGAAGAGTGCAGATCAGATCCTTTCACAGTTAAACAGATTTGAACATTGTCAGAGTAGAGGCCTGTCTCACATCTTCAGAAAGACTGTTCCAGATTTTAGCTGCAGAAAACTGAAACCCTGATTCTCCATGTTTAGTCCGGACTCTGGGCCTCAGCAGAAGGCCGGCCCCTGAGGTCCTCAGAGTCCGAGATGGTTCATATGGCACTAACATGTCAGAGATGGACTTTGGTGCTAGGCCATGGAGAGATTTGTACACAAGCAGAGCTGCATTAAAGTCTATTCTCTGAGCCACAGGAAGCCAGTGTAGGGACCTGAGCACAGGACTAATGTGTTCGTACTTCCTGTTCTGGTCTGGACCTGAGCACAGGACTAATGTGTTCGTACTTCCTGGTTCTGGTCTGGACCTGAGCACAGGACTAATGTGTTCGTACTTCCTGGTTCTGGTCAGGACCCGAGCAGCAGCGTTCTGGATGTACTGCAGCTGTGTTATGGCTCGTTTGGAGAGGCCGGTGAGCAGGCCGTTACAGTAATCTAACCTACTAGAGACAAATGCATGGATAAGTATCTCTAGGTCAGGTTTAGACACTATACCTCTGATTTTGGCGATGTTTTTTAGATGGTAAAAGGCTGCTGATGTTATTGATTTTATATGGCTGTTAAAGTTCAAGTCTGAGTCCATTATTACCCCGAGATTTCTAACCTGATTTGTAGGTTTTAGAGAGAGAGACTGGAGGTGACTGCTGACACTTTCTCTTTGTTTCTGTGGACCAAACACGATGACTTCAGTCTGTCTGAATTTAGCTGGAGAAAGTTGTTCTGCATCCACACACTGACCTGTTGGATGCAGTGACAGAGTGAATCCACTGGTCCATATTCACCTGCTGTCAGTGAGACATAGATCTGAGTGTCATCTGCATACATTAGTACTTTGTTTTAACTGGCCTAAAGGCAGCATGTAGAGATTGAACAGGAGGGGTCCCAGGATTGACCCCTGGGGAACCCCACTGTAAAGGGTTTTCAGTTGGCCTTCCTGAGTCTGTGGGGCAGTCTTTTCAGAGCAGGATCAGGTGTGTGTGTGCCTGATTGCTCCTGATCTGGAGCACCTGTGGGAGGTTATTTAGCTGCTGTGGCTGCAGCTCCCAGTGCTCATTCCTCATTACCTGACCATCACAGGTAGTGAGGTGCTGCTCCTTGGGTTCTTGAGTTGGTGTGGTTTCTTTAGGCACAACGCTGTCTGACAGTCTGGGACGTGCTTGTTTACTGACTGGGGGTCTTTTTCAAATTGTCCCCTACACACTCTCCCGATCCACCACCCCTCTGTTAGCACGTCCGCCACATTAAGGCCATCCCAAACCGATTGATGGGGAGGGGTGGTGGGCTGTAAAACCGTTCACAAGCAGGTCTGCATCTGGCAAATAAGGTAATAAAAAACTAAAACTAAACTAAACTGAAACTCAACTAAAACTAAGCCTTGCTGCAAAAATCAAAACTAAATAAAAACTAGAATGCCCACTCTAAAACTAATTAAAACTAAACTGTAATGCAAAAATAAAGTCAAAACTAGCTGACACTAAACTATAATGACTAATCCAAAACTATTATAACCTTGCTGTAAACCAGTCGAACAGGAAGTATGCTCTGGCATGAAGAGTTCGATTCTCAGAACGACACAGAAAACCGATGCTCATGAAGACTGCATATGATTAGAGTTACAGGTGAGTAAATGTTTCTTGATATTAAGTTAACTTTAAGTTGTAGTGCAGCACTGTTCATGCTGTCAGTGTACTCCGTGATAGTTAAGATCTGTTTGAACAGGCTCTGGCTCCTGCATACACCCTTTAACTCAGCTCTGCAGCTCTGAATCTGCTCTGTGATCTTCTGAGTCTTTTTAATGAAACAGCACTGAAATTAGTTCATGTCATTTATTTATCCATGTGTTGGTTTGACTGTAGGACAGTTTAAAGTTGCATCATTAGTTGAACTGTCACAGTAATAGTTATAATAGCTGTTGTTGTTTTTTGGTGCTGTAAACCAGTCGAACATGAAGTACGCTCAGTCATAGAGAGTTAGACGCTCAGAACAACGACACAGAAAACCGATGCTCATGAAGACTGTAGATATGATTTGTGTTCCAGTGCTTTACTGATCTCCTGACATTAAAATTACTGTCACCTGGATGTGCATCGTCATAGAAAGCTACGTTTTTGTTTTTGTTTTTGTTTTTGTTGTTTTGCTTGACGACTTGATTAATGAAAACATTCTTGGCAAATGCTTTCGCTTTCGTCCGTCTTGCACCAGTCCAAGAATTTCACCTCTAGGGGCACAATACGAATGCCCCTGGCTGGTCCTCTTCATCATGGCCCCAGTTCAGAGAGAAAACCCACAAAATAAAACCGGAGTCCTGTTCCATTATTCCTCACTGCGGTATTCAGGCGACCGTTTGACGACATGTATGCAAAGGTTTAGTATGTTTACAGTGTCTGTTTTTGCTCTTTTGTTTGAAGTATTGTCCTGTTGTTTTTGTGTTTTATTGATGACACCCTTCTATTCAGTTGTTTGTCAAACTAATGGAAATGCTAGTTAACATTATGATGGGGGGGGGGGGGGTAAGGTCAATATTTTTATTTAGCATCAAAACATATCACAGGCTAATGCTAATTCTTAGTCTTTTGGATCAATAATAGGATTATATCTGCAGCATCTGAAGTTTGGACAAGTGTAACACACTGACTGTCCCACTGATCTATAAACTTCACTTCTATAGCACCGCTCATAAATTTAAATGCACCATAAAGTGACAAATAAAGCGATGTTACTCTAATGTAGACAGCACATTACTCCATCATGTCATTCCTGCTCTTTATTCATGTGTTTAAAGGTGTAGTCAGTGATCTTCTAATCTTCTTCTGTCCGTCTGTCTGTCTGTGAACAAAATAGCTCAAAAAGTAATCAACGGATTTGGATGAAATTTTCCGGAAATGTTCAGCATGGTAAAAGGAAGAACTGATTCGGTTTTGTTGTTGATCAGGATCAGCGTCTGGCCGCCATGATGAAAAATGTGATTTCTGTGAATAACTACTGAACTAAAATAGATGTCGCTATGAATCCAGTTGTTAATGGTATGTTTTCATGGTCAAGGAATCTAAATATTTAGATGAAATAAAGGTAGGACTAATATTTATGGTCAAAATAACAATATGGCGGAGGACTGTGGTGCTGGAGGAGGTCTGTGCTCTCCGAGAGCTTTCTAGCTCCTGCACTACGTAAGCAGGAGCTAGACAGGCAGACCAATCCAGACGGCTTACGTAGTGCAGGGAGCACGCGTAGACGTGCACTGCGGAAGTACGCTATAGCACTGTTTAGGCTCGAAAAATGTACTAAATGACCTCGTTTCGAATTAATTATGGACGTTACCCGCTCAGGACACTTGGATTACAGCCGACGAGCAGTATGAAGGAAAATAGGCACGTTTTTGTGGACTTTTATGGACCTTTTTTTTCGGGCTCCGTCGTCCCCTGTTAGATGGACGTTTGTTGACAGTGAAAATCCCCCCGGACCCCCGGCTGCATTTGAGACATCAAAAAAGTGCTCCAGAGTGTTGCTCAGCATGAGGGTGAGTAGAAAATGAGGCCAAATCATTGTTTGGGTGTAGTGTTCCTTTAAGAACTGTTAGGTTCTCATTGTGGACCATAGCACATTCACAGCTGTGTAAAAAGTCCACAAAGGACCTCTTTCACAATACATGTAATTTTGCCCACAGCCCAATTTTTTGTTTATTGTGTGGTATTTGAAGTACACCCAGAGACTCCCAGAAATATACCTTTAGAAAATCCAAAAGTCATCCAGGGCCTGTACTATGACCTATTTTATGATCATTGCCATAGGTGTGAGCCAGGGTGCACACTTTACCCCAAAACTTACTCAAACACAAATAATAAATCATCAAATTGGGTCAAATCACCTTCACTGAAGTCTGTTGCATCTTTTGAAATCAAATGTAAAGCTAAGTATTACAATTGAAAGAAGTTATTGAATTTTAACTGGAAAAAAAATAGTTTTTTTATGATTTTTTCAACAAATTCAATTCTTTAGAGATGTGTCTGACCAACTTACAGTTGCTGTACAACTACAATACTTACAAATTATTTGGCCACATATATATTCTCAAAGTGGGGAAAAAAATCATCAAATTCTGAGACCGGTAAAGTTGTTCAATTAACAGGTTGGGTTACTGTGGAAGAATCAGGATACTGTTCCATGTCTTGTATATCAGGGAACCTTTAAAGATTTGTTCAGAATTCATCCTTTAAGTATGATTTCTTTTAGAATTTGAATGCTAGATTCAAAACAAACATTTCAGATGAAATGTTATTCATTTTAATATTGAACAGCCACAAAGGGCCTGTATATTATGCCTTTGTGATGAGATAATAATGAGCCATTGATACAAGTAAAAACCGATGCAGTTTTGGATTGTTGTAATCAGATTGTATATATCTACAATGACAGCAATACATAAACATTACTTCTGTCAATTTCTGTTTCTAGTACTTAAATATACATGTAATCTGTTTTATGGCCTTCGTGTCTTTTTGCATAGCAACGGCTTGGACAATTTTAATTTGTAGACTGGAACTATAGTGAGGGAAAGGGGATCTGAGAAATCCATAAGATGTATGATTGGCTGGTTATTTCATAGAATGGAGTCTTTGAATTTGCTTGTGTATGGTTGGAGGGGTTTCTGATTTTGAAAATGTTTATAATATCCCAAATAATAGATTACAGATGCAACATGTGCACACATGCCAGAGGTTCTCTTTCCAGCAGGACAGAGACAATAATATGCCTTCACAGGATCATCTGATGCATTCTTGTCAAATTGAATCCAAACATTGTATTTTATTTGAGATCTGTGACGAGAATGAATCTGTCCCCTAATGAGATCAGCATCATGCTGGTAAACCCAAATCTCATAGTCACCATCATTTTTTTGATGCTCAGCAATGGAGCCAGGGGACTGTTTGATTTGGTATGTGCCGCATGTTATGGTCTCAAGGTATTCCAGATCCACATGAGGGATCGAGACATCAGATCAAGCTTCTGCCATTCACTACGAGCTCCACGTGACATGTTTGGGTCTTCTGCAACTCGCTTTTGCCAAAACATTGTCTTTTTTAAAAGTGAAAGCATACGCTGAGCCATCTTAGTATCTCGTTCCTCTCGATCTGGATCTGAAACATATATTGGTCCTCTGAAGGCACTGAGACATGCAGTTACTATGCGCACTAATTTGCCAATGACCTCAACGAAATAATTTGAGGTAAGTTGTTCCTTAAACAACATCCACTTCTTTAAACGCCCGTGGTAGGACTCTACTATCCATCTTGTTTTGGTACAGCAACGATCACTATTGGCTGTTGAGGAATCCAATTGGGATTTACCAGTTGGTAAAAATGACGGCATTCTAGCATCATACCCCAACTTAGCAAGAAGATCTAAGGCATCCCTGAAACCGCCATCTACAATCATATTGTCATTTGCTTCTAACCAAGATTTCAATATTTCAATTTTTTCCATGATGAGCCGAGTTATTGTTGCATCATTTACTTACCATGGTAGGGGCCAATAGTGTCTAAAACATATCCATCAGGCAGTACAACTGACATGAATTTTAGGTAATTTCGTTTTTTCTGCCCTTTGAAACTGATGATCTCTGCATTTGTTGAGGTAGATATATGTACCATCTAAGATAAGAGTGACCTGGTCACCATAAAAAGCTTTAGTAAAGACAGTGTTGTGAGTTATGGCATCGTGGCGTCAAATATGATTTGTGCCAAGGTATTTGGGAACAACTATTGTGTTCAAAATATCTGCAATTGTATGAAAATATCTTGACAGTGTAGCTTGGGAAAGATTAGTTAGCATGGTCATTTTGACACCCCTGCATGGAACAGTATCCTGATTCTTCCACAGTAACCCAACCTGTTAATTGAACAACTTTACCGGTCTCAGAATTTGATGATTTTTTTCCCACTTTGAGAATATATATGTGGCCAGATAATTTGTAAGTATTGTAGTTGTACAGCAACTGTAAGTTGGTCAGACACATCTCTAAAGAATTGAATTTGTTGAAAAAAATCATTAAAAAACCTATTTTTTTTCCAGTTAAAATTCAATAACTTCTTTCAATTGTAATACTTAGCTTTACATTTGATTTCAAAAGATGCACCAGACTTCAGTGAAGGTGATTTGACCCAATTTGATGATTTATTATTTGTGTTTGAGTAAGTTTTGGGGTAAAGTGTGCACCCTGGCTCACACCTATGGCAATGATGATAAAATAGGTCATAGTACAGGCCCTGGATGACTTTTGGATTTTCTAAAGGTATATTCTTGGGAGTCTCTGGGTGTACTACAAATACCACACAATAAACAAAAAATTGGGCTGTGGGCAAAATTACATGTATTGTGAAAGAGGTCCTTTCCTCAACTCTGCGCTGTCTCTTGGGGCTATTTTCGGCCAAGCATATAATTTGTCTCTGAGAGCTTTAGCTGTTACAAAAGGCTGACCATAACGTTCGTTAAGTAGGTCCCATGCTGCATTGTATGAGTCTTCTGTACCAATCAGAAAGTGACCTTCTAATGCATCTTTGACCACTCCTCCTACATATTTTTGTAGAAAGAAGATTTTTTCTGCAGTTGGTATGTTTTTTCACTCAATGAGAGTCTGAAAAGATGTTTTCCAATGACTGAACTGGAGTGGATCCCCTCGAAAGATTGAAGGCTCTGGTATAGGTATCCTGTTTGCTGATATAGCTTCAGCCAAGACCTTTACAAGCTCTCCCATATCATTTTGATGCACAGCCTTTGGAGACACCTTTTCTTGTGGTTCTGTATTTTGATCTGTGTGATCCACACGATTAACTGTCTGCATAGGGGGTCCTACAATCTGTGGTCTGAGTTCTTGAACTGGAAAAAACTCATTTCCTTCATAGACTTGAAGTTTAGCTTCAGCTGCATTCAATTTTTTCAGCTCTTCTAAGCGATTGAGTTCTCTTTTCAGGGTTTCAACAGACTTTCTCCTTGCAGCATTCTCTTCTTGCTGCTTCTTTAAGAGAGCAGCTTCTTCTTTCTCCTTTTCTAACCGTAGCTCAATTTCCTCCTTCTCTCTTTGAAGGCGACGAGTAGATGCTGCTGCTTCTTGATCTGCAGTGAGCATCCTGTCCTCAGCTTTAAGTATTTGTAGTTCTTCTTGGTGGCGTTCTTGTTCAGCCATAATCTTTAGCATTTCACGTGTACATTCATACTCAGCTGCAGCTTCTTGTCTTTTGGCTGAGGATATGTTAGATTGAATGGTATTAGCCTTGGAATGACTTATACTTTGAGATAGTGCACTGGAAGTTGAAGACACAAATACAGAGCGGGCATCTGGCCAAACTAGCTCCTCTTTTGTACCTAGAATTTGAGATTCAGCATTCTTGGACACAATTCCTGTGATGGATATGCATTTATCCAATCTGCAGTGCATGTCATGAGGTGGGATATCAGTCTTCCTGTATTCATCATACACAATGTTCAGGTCAGATAACTCCTTTTGAATGCTGTCAATGTGATCTTGAAGGATGTCACTGGGATCCTGTTTTACAACTGACTTTTTAGCCACCTTTGTAAGAACCTTCCAGCGTTCATAGATACTGTCAAATCGAAGTAGTAATCCTTTAATCTTATCCTTGTGTAACTCCCTTCCTTTTTCAGTTAAGGTGCGAGCTCTCTCACTTCTCCCACGCTCTTCTCTCTCTGCTTCTGGTTGTAGAACATTAAGCTCTTCTGCTTGCTCTAGCTCTACTGCTTCTTCTGTATTGACTTCTAAGTCCTTAGTTTCTTTACTTTTTTCTGACATCTTGATTCCTTTTGAATTGTTTTACACAATCATTAATTAGCAGGGAAAATAACACCAAAGGTTTTAAAGGATGACAACTTAAATATGTTGAACTTACTTAAATTACTCTCTTTCAAACTAAACCCTTAAATAAGGTAAGTATCTTAAACAAAGACACTATGAATTACACTTCTGATAATAACCATCATTCTCAATGAACTTATATAGAAATGTCTGTTGAAATTATGAACTTAAAAACTTGAAATGTCCCTTTAAATGTACACAAAATACCTTGTGTGTCAAATAAACAACCATGAATCACTTTCCCTTATACTTAAATGCCTTCAAACACAGTGTTGGAAACACTCTTCATAGTTTTGGAGTTTCAGTCTTTGTTCTCTTTCATTACATCGACTTCAGTGTCTTTTTACATCTTCGTGAAAACTCATAAACTTGCGTGTCTCTCTCTAAACCGTGTCTTATCTGCACTCCCGTCTTGACGAGCTGACGCGCATGCACAGGACCGGGCAGTTCAGGCAGAGCGAGTTCGACTATCACTCCCTCCAGGAATTAGACGAAGCCGAGTTGTCAATACGGGTGGCTTTATTTACATTTCTTCGTGAGCTTTCTCTTCTTTCTTAAACTTCCACCGTCGAACTTACAATGACAGAGATGAAAGGACAATAATGAATACAAATTCACATATAATGGTAATAAAACGCAATACAATCACATACCTCGCTGGCCACATTAATCCGAGAGGGAATGAGGATATCAATGAGGAACAAAACAAAGAGGTGCGTGCCTTAAAATGAGCCGGACCAGAGAACAAAAACAAAAAACAGTTCCCACTGCTTTATCACAGTAAATGAAATCAGATGAAAATATTTAAACACTTTGAGTAAATAAAATAAAATAAAAATATATGAATATAAAAATTACAAAAATAATAGTGGCAGCTAAATTGTCCTATACAAATTTATATGACATCCTTAGACTCAGGTCTTGTTGTTTTTTGCTCAATCTAAGGCAGAATGATTGTATTTTTGGACAACTCTTTATGCCTTGAATGTTTGTATATATTTTCAATTAAATTTAAAAAAAAAAAAAAGAAGCGTCTTGTCATCTGCTCTGCCTCACAGAGTTGTTTTGTGTCAGCTTTACCTGTTAACATTAACAATCCCTGATCAGACCTGTGAAGGTGTTTAGTCTTTGGTCATGCAGTGTGTGTTTCCTGCACACAGATGTGAGGTTAGCTGAGAGCTTCTATAAATGTCCACATCTCTGACAGCACACGGGAAAAAACCTGAAGTCTGATAAAACATAAAAATGTTTCAGAAAGACTTTTATCCCTGTTTCATTCACATATATCATTACACACATTGTTAAACAGTGTTAGTATATTTTAAGTATTGTAACATACCTCATTTGTCCTTCTTTTACTGATTGTTTTTTTTAATAAACGTCATTAGAGACCCCGTTATTCTGTCTTGTTATAGGCATGATTTACTTCATAAATGAAGATTGATAGAAATCTGGTAACTAATATATAATATTAAAATAGGACACAAGGACCACAACTGTTTATTAATTGATGAATATTGTAGACGGCCCGACGGGTATGGAGAAAAAATGTTTTAAATGAAGTGCTTTATGAATTATAGACTAATATTTAATTGTTTATTGGTCCACCATTTCAAAACTGATTAAGAAATAAACTAAATGTGATATTTTTGAAAGCGCTTACTTGAAGCATATATTCTTCTCTATGACTGCAAAAAAGTTTGTTTTTTTTAATTATATAGCCCACATATCTTCATAGTCCCACAAAACTCATCCTTTCTTCCTCTTTTTTTAAAATCGCTTACTATTTTTTTTTCACCATTACACCATTACATATATATATATATATACAGAGACATTGTAAACCGCATGGTCCGGACAAATTGTTCAAACAGATTGTTACAATGTACAGACACACATTTAACACATACCTTGGCACGCAGTGACATATATACTACAGATCGTCCTTTCTCCCTCATAAGTTTCCGTACAATGCCGATACACGACACCTACCGCAGTGCATTATGGGGCGTTCCTTTCTTCTCTCCTTTCAGAAAGGACGGTCCAGTGTTTCCTAAGCTAAAGGAGATTATAAAGGAAGCAACGACCTTCCTTTCCTTAACTTTTGGAGAATTCGAGCAGCACTTATCATGGCTGATGCTTAAATACTTCCAGATCATTTCTTCAGTTAGGAAGGTTCGTCATCAAAAAAGTATTATTCAGATGCACCCTGAGATTCAGCCAGAGCTCTTAAAATGAATCTCCTCGTCTCCTCTCTCCTCTCCTCTCTCCTCCCTCGTCTCCTCTCTTCATTTCCTCACGTCTCTGGCTGCATCTCTGGTGGGCGGGGCTAAGACGCCAGTGGAGGAGGTGAGGATGGAACTTTGAGATGCAGCCAATGAAATGAAATCCCTTCTGCTTTATTTTATTATTTTTTATTTTTTTATTTTTTCTTTTCCCCTCGTCTGCATTATCTTTTCAGCTGAGCACTGTGTCCGGTGGCAGCGTTGGAAAGACTAATGCATTTTTTTTCTAGCAGTGAGAGATATGTGAATATGATTCACTGCTATAGTGACCATCACCAGCCCTCCCCGTAGGCTACTCCATCATATAAAACTTTATTTAACCCCTGATGAGAGCTGAAGGGGAGGGCCGTGCCACACCACAGTGTGAAAGAAGGGGAAATAGTGACAAACAAGACAGGACAAGACAAGACAAGATGACTGGGAGAAGAACAAACAGGTATTGTAGCTAGTTTAAGATAGTAGTTCAAGTGCTGTGCTGATGTAAGTCCATACTGGAAGTATGTGGTGTGTGTAAAGAGGGTGGCTCATGTGTAGAGTGTGAGTGTGTGTGTGTGGGGGGGGGGGATGAAGACCCCGGTTCGGGTAGTGGAGGTGGAGGGGAGGTTAGGAAAGGGATGAAGACCCTGGTTCGGGTAGTGGAGGTGGAGGGGAGGTTAGGAAAGGGATGAAGACCCTGGTTCGGGTAGTGGGTTAGGACAGGGAGGGTTGAAACGGGATGAAGACCCTGGTTCGGATAGTGGGTGTGGGGAGGGGGGGTGGGAGTGGGAGTGGGATGAAGACCCTGGTTCGGGTAGTGGAGGTGGAGGGGAGGTTAGGAAAGGGATGAAGACCCTGGTTCGGGTAGTGGAGGTGGAGGGGAGGTTAGGAAAGGGATGAAGACCCTGGTTCGGATAGTGGGTTAGGACAGGGAGGGATGGAACGGGATGAAGACCCTGGTTCGGGTAGTGGGTGTGGGGAGGGGGTGGGAGTGGGAGGGGATGAAGACCCTGGTTCGGGTAGTGGAGGTGGAGGGGAGGTTAGGAAAGGGATGAAGACCCTGGTCCGGGTAGTGGAGGTGGAGGGGAGGTGAGGAAAGGGATGAAGACCCAGGTTGGGGTAGTGGAGGTGGAGGGGAGGTTAGGAAAGGGATGAAGACCCTGGTACGGGTAGTGGGTGTGGGGAGGGGGTGGGAACGGGATGAAGACCCTGGTTCGGGTAGTGGGTGTGGGGAGGGGGGTGGGAGTGGAGTGGGATGAAGACCCTGGTTCGGGTAGTGGAGGTGGAGGGGAGGTTAGGAAAGGGATGAAGACCCTGGTTCGGGTAGTGGGTGTGGGAGGGGGGTAGGGAAGGGATAAAGACCCTGGTTCTGGTAGTGGGTTAGGACAGGGAGGGTTGAACGGGATGAAGACCCTGGTTCGGGTAGTGGGTTTGGGGGGGTAGGAAGGGATGAACACCCTGGTTCGGGTAGTGGAGGTGGAGGGAGGTTAGGAAAGGGATGAGGACCCTGGTTCGGGTAGTGGAGGTGGAGGGGAGGTTAGGAAAGGGATGAAGACCCTGGTTTGGGTAGTGGGTTAGGACAGGGAGGGTTGGAACGGGATGAAGACCCTGGTTCGGGTAGTGGGTGTGGGGAGGGGGGGTGGGAGTGGGAGTGGGATGAAGACCCTGGTTCGGGTAGTGGAGGGGGGGGGGAGGTTAGGAAAGGGATGAAGACCCTGGTTCGGGTAGTGGGTGTGGGAGGGGGGGTAGGGAAGGGATAAAGACCCTGGTTCTGGTAGTGGGTTAGGACAGGGAGGGTTGGAACGGGATGAAGACCCTGGTTGGGGTAGTGGGTTTGGGGGGGGGTAGGAAAGGGATGAAGACCCTGGTTCGGGTAGTGGATGAGGCATGGGGGGTGGGGGAGTGTCCTATGGAAGAGACATAGGAGGTGAGGAGATGCGTAGGAGTGCCCAACTCAGCATGTTCTGACAGGACCAATCGCTTCTTTAGAGTTAGTCTCAACAGGAGTTTGAGTGTCTATACACACATGCGTGTCAGGTGGTCACTGAATACCCAAGTAGCCGCCCATACCCCGGGAGACCGCGGCCAAGGGACCCCCCAGAGCCACCAGGGCACCAGAGACCCACCCCACGGCTGCCAGAGCCAAATAGACCCAGAACCCAAGGAGGCACCAACCCCTCCCCACAAAGGCACCAAGGGACAGCACCAGGGCATCCGGGGCAGCTGCCCCACTGTAGACAGCACACCCCCCCTCCCACCACCCGTCCACCTGGCCCCAAGCCACCCCCACCCCAAGCACCCAACCACCCCCACCCCCCGCGGCAGGCCAGAGGCCCCCAGCCCCCCAGTAGCCAAACCCTCGGGCCCAGGCCCCCCCCCCCAGAAGGGGGCGTGACTGATTCTATGTTGAGCCAGATACCAGCCGCAGCAAGGCCAGGTGGGGCGGAGTGTGGGCATGCGGTAGTGGGGTCGCGGCTACGCCCCGCCCTCCCCAGGAGAACCAGGGCCGAGGTGAGTGCCGGAGACCGCCGCCCAAGCACCAAAGGGGGGCCCCGAATCACCCCCACAGAGCAGCAACCCACAGGCAACCACCCATGCCGAGGCCCCCGGCGAGTGACAGGCTGATGGACCCCGCACCACAGGCCGCCGAGGGGTGCACGACCCAGCAGGGCCCACCTGCCCCCAGGGCACACCCATGGGTCCCCACCCGCAGACACCGGAGCCCAGCCGCACCCGAAGGCCACCGCCACCGCCTCAGTGGATGGAGAAGGGCTCCCCCGCATGGAGCCGCGGCCAGAAGGGGCCAGACCCCACCAGCCACAACAAGCCCAAAATATTGAAACACCCCCTGTCCCCCCTGTTATTCTGTATCCTTGTTTCCTGACAAGGATACATTAACCCTCCACCATGCCTAAGTGCTACTACTCCGCGTGCAGTGTGATGCATTAAAACTGGGGAGAAGTTGGTCGAGTGGAAGCCCGTCGACTCCCTCCCTCCCCACTACCCACCCCAGACAAGTGGATGTAGTGTTGCATTAAGAACAGATGTCAGGTGAGGCAGGTGAAAACTAGTTGCCCCTCTACCACTCCCGACTCCAAGAACCCTAAGTGTTGTGTATGTGCCCAGTAGTCCAAATATATACAGGAGTGCAATGTGTGGATAGTGAAGTGCAATTAAGAGGTTAGGCTAGTGAGGGCCAGCCCCGGCTAGCCACGACAAGTGGGAGCAAGGGAGCAGTGTCATGTGGCCCCCACAACAGCAGGCCCCAGGGCCCACAGGCGACAGCCCAGATGACCCCCAGCAACCAGACGGCCCCACCAAAGCATGCCCACCCAGCAGACTGCCGCACCGGAGCCACCGACCCAACAACCACAGAAGACCCAGCCCGGGAGGACCACCCCCAAGACGCCGCCTCCACAGGAACACCACAGGGACCCCCCAGGGCACCAAGCCAGCGAGTCCCCGACACAAACCCCAGGCCCCACTCCACCAAGGGAGGCAGGACTGGCACCAGGCGACTCCCACTGCCGGAACCTCCCACTCCATGAGGTTTTCTGCAGCCACCCCACCAGACCTGGGTGATGACCCCACGTGCTGCAGCACCAGAGTCAACACCCCCCCGGAGGGCAACCAGGACCCAACGGCAGACCCCCAGGTGGCCGGAGGCCCCCAGCCCCCCGCAAGGGGAGGGGGAGGGCGGGCGAGGGAGAAGGAGGAGGGGAAGGGCCGCAGGGCAGACAGCAGGAAGGGAGAGGCACGAGCCCCCCACGGAGGGGCCCACCCCCCCAAAGCCCCAGAGCCGGCCAAAGCGCCACCGCGGGAAGAGGCCAGCGCCACCCCAAGACCCCGATGACCACACCCAGGCCCAGAAGCCCCAGGGCACAGGAGGCAAGCCACAAGCACCTCAGCACCCCATAAGGAAGCCGCAAGGCCAGCGGGCCCCACAGAGCAGCGGGTCAAATCTGGGTAACTATGCGGAAAGATACCCCAACTACCGTCACCAGAGTATACTCACCAGAGTATACTTACTGTCTCTGGGTCCCAGGGAACTGAGCTAAATTTAAATGGTAAAAAAGAGAAAGCGGAAAACAGAGCAAAACGGCAGTGCTAGTTTGTGTATAGTGGGTGCGTGTGTGTGTGTGTGAGTGTGTGTGGGGGGTATTGGCAGACAGAAAAAACAAAAAGAGATAGGTATGGCAAAATGGGATTTAAATACTTGGGGGTTTAGGTGTGTAAAAAATCAAGAAAAGGTGACCAGTGGTCTTGATGTTCTGCAGTGTTGTTTAAAAGGGAAGCCAGGTTTTCCAGGGAGACATACTCTGAGAGGAGATTTTTCCACTGGGCTAAATTTAGGGAGTTCCTTGATTTCCAGTTTAAGAGAATCGTTTTCTTGGCAATGGCTAGGGCCACAAGAAGGAGTTTATTTTTGCGTGTGTGGAAGTTAAGTGAAGACACATCACCAAGTAGGCAGAGTGAGGGAGATAGTGGGATGTGGCTTCCCAGAATGAGAGATAGGGACTCTGTGACTTTTATCCAGAACTGCCTAACAGGTGCGCATTGCCAGGTGGCGTGAATATAGGCGTCAGGGCAGTTCTCTGTGCAATATGAACATAGTTCTGTCCTAAAACCCATTTTAAACAGCTTTTGTGCAGTATAGTGGGTTCTGTGAATGATTTTATACTGTATTAGCTGGAGCTTTGTGTTTTTGGTCATAAAATAAATGTTTTCTAAGATTGTAGTCCAGAAATCGGCATCAGGAGCAATAGAGAGATCCTCTTCCCATTTACTGGAGGGCAATGTAATGGATTTGTCAGTGTGTAGTAGTATTATTTTATATATTTTGGAAAGAAGCTTTTTTGGAGAGAGTATGTTAATTAGCTCCTCAGTTGATGGAGGAAGAGACAGATTGGTGGAGCTTATATTTATCTTGGATTGGATAGATGATTTGACTTGTAAATATTGTAAGAAGCTATTGTTTCCAATGCCAAAGTCTTGGACCAGGTGGTGGAATGGTACCAGACTATTATTGTGAAAGATATGCTTAAGATGTGTGATGCCTTTTTCAGCCCATGCATGCAGGTGAAGTGTTTTTTTGTTACTTAGGAAATCAGGGTTGTGCCAGATTGGAGTGAAGTTGGAAGGTGCAAGGTGAGAGTTTGTTATTTTGTGGAATTTCCACCAGGCTGTGAGTGTTGAGGCAATAGTTCCTGCTTTAAAACAAGGATGATGCTTGATGGTTTGACTGAGGAATGGGAGGTCTGAAATAGGTATATCTTCACAGATTGTTTGTTCTATATCCAACCAGGTGATGTCTGATTGAATTGGATGTGTCCATTTGTAAATATACTGTAGTTGACTTGCCAAAGAGTAGTGGTGGATGTGTGGGGCATCTAAGCTGCCTTGCAATTTTGGTTTTTGCAGAGTTGTAAGTTTGATCCTTGGTGCTTTGTTTTTCCAATAAAACTTACTGAACATTGAATCTATAGCCTTGAACCAAGGCAGAGTTGGATGAACTGGAATCATTGAAAAAAGGTAGTTTATTTTTGGAAGTACTGTCATTTTAATGGTTGCTATTCTTCCTAATATGGATAGTGGAAAGTTCATCCAGCACTGGAGGTCACTTTCTATTTTTTTGAGCAAGGGAGTGAAATTTAGTCCAATCAGCTCTGACAGCCTAGAGGAAATGTTAATGCCCAGGTAAGTGATGTGGCCAGAACATAAGGGTATAGGTGATATATGACATGCTGCATCCCATCTGGTGTTGTGTAATGGAAGAATAGAGGATTTGTTCCAGTTTATTGAGTCATCTGAAATCTTGGAGAATGATTCAATGAGATTCACTGTTTCCTGCAGAGACGATTGAGGGTCTTGTAGAAACAGTAAAATGTCGTCCGCATACAAACTAATCTTATGTTGGATTTGGGATGTCTGAATTCCCTTGATGCGAACATTCTGACGTATAGCTGCTGCCAAAGGCTCTATAAAGAGGGTGAATAGTACAGGGGAGAGTGGGCATCCCTACCTTGTACCCCTATGTAGTGTGAATCTCTGTGAGGTTAGTCCATTGGTGGTGACAGTAGCTGAAGGAGCAGTGTACAGAGTTTTAATCCAGTGAATAAATGAGTCCCCGAAGCCAAATTTTTTAAGAGTACTAAAGAGAGTTTTCCAATTTACTCTGTCAAAAGCTTTTTCTGCATCTAATGTTGCTATGATGGTGTCTACCTTTTGTAAAGATGAATAATGGATTAAGTTGAATAATCTACGGGTGTTACTGGATGACTGTCTACCTTTGATGAAACCAGTCTGATCGTGGTGGATTATAGAAGGAATTATTTTTTCTATCCTGTGTGCTAGAGCTTTACTGATGATTTTTATATCTACATTGATTTAGGAGATGGGACGATAGTTTGATGGCAGAGTTGGATCTTTATTAGGTTTCTGGATGAGTGAAATTTCTGCTGTATTCATACGTGTTGGGAATTTAGACTTTATTTTTATTTCAATTATTGCTCTCATAAAGAGAAGGGATAGAATTGGCCAGAATTGTTTATAAAATTCAGCAGGGAAGCCATCAGGACCTGGAGCTTTGTTATTTGGCATAAGGTGTAGGGCTGCAGAAAGTTCTGTTTCTGTTATTGGTGTATCTAAAGCTTTGGATTGTTCTGAAGCTATCTTTGGAAGTTTGACGTTGTTGAGAAATAAATCGATGTCTTCCTGTCTAGGTTCATTTGTCGATAAAATTTTTTGAATATTTTGTTTATTTCCTCTGGCGAATTGGTAGGCTTCCCTGATGAGTCTTTAATAGTTGTGATTGTTGTTCTTTCTTTATTTTGTTTAATTAGATTTGCTGACAGAGGGCTGAGCTAGTGATGGAGTAAGACGCTGGCGTGGAGGCTCCCGCAGACTTCGCTTTAAACACGGTTTAATTTGTATATCTTGTGTGTAATTTTGTTATCTTTGACCTGGAGTCATGTAAAGTTACCTTTTTTATTTCGAGACTGAACCTAAAGATGGCAAATAGAAGCAAAGGTGGACGTCAGACTACTCAGACCGTGCTTCGGCCTTGTTCCCATGTGGCGACCTCGCCCCCGGGTTGCACCCCTCCCCGCTCAGAGTGCACCTCGACCCCGCCTCAACAGCCTGTTGATATCTCAGCCCTGAAACTTGAGCTGCTAGCCGAGGTGCGCAAAGAGATAGCGGACATTTTCAAAACCGAACTACGTGCTGCCCTCGGCGAGGACTTATCTGCAATTAGATCCGAGCTGCAAGCAGTAAAGACGCAGTTAACCACCGACAGAGCAGCCACAGACGCGGAGTTGGGAAAGTTGAAAAGTATGGTGGAGGAGATGGAGCTAAGCTTATCCACCTGCACTGACGATAATGTACAGATGCAAGATAAAATTGCTACCCTCTCTGCTGGCATGGCCAAATTGGAGAATAAATGCGAGGATCTGGAGGCTAGATCGCGCCGCAATAATGTCAGGATTGTCGGTGTGCCGGAGGAGGGAGTTAACAACTCCAACGTCTTTGTAGCGGCGTTACTAAAAGAAGCTCTCGGCCTGGACAAGGAGCCGCTGCTGGACAGATGCCACAGGACCCTTCAGCCCAAACCAAAAGCCGGGGATCGACCTCGTGTTATAATAGCACGACTTCACTATCACTCTGACTGCATTGACATTCTGCGGCGAGCGAGAGAAAAAGGCCGGATCAACATCAGAAATATGGCGATCTCCATCTTCCCAGACCATACTGCTAAGGTAGCCCGGGCACGAGCTGCCTTTAATGATGTACGTCGTCAGCTACGGGGGATGGAGGGCGTGAGGTACGGACTGATCCACCCGGCTCGTCTGCGTGCATCATATGATGAAGCGGAGAAGGTGTTCCAGAGCCCAGAAGAGGCCCAGATCTTCATCAAGAAGATACACAGTGGAGCAAATGTTGGTAACACTTGAGAAACACTAAACGGTGTGCCTTTGCACTATATCTAATTAGTGTATTTAATTATACACTACTCTAAGTATCCTCAAGTCTCCTAAATTGTGCAGCTTCTTTTTGTTGTTTTAATGGATTCACTGTAAACGATTAGACCTGAGTTTTTTAGTTCTATCTTATGAGCCTTTTGCTTTTTTCTAAATCTAAACAATTTAATTGTGGCCTACTGCAATTATTAAGAAGATCCAAAATCTACTTGAGTTCATCTTAAGTATAATTTGCACATTTTATGGGGATGCTCATTTATATTTATTTATTTTATTTGCTTACTAATCTTTATTTTTGCTATTATTATTTTTCTGTTTGTCCGTTTTGTTTTATTTTGTTTATTTTCATTTTTCAGGGTCATTTAACATACACATCATTTTGTATTGAAGCCAATTTTTTAGTTCATTTGCACCGATTCTTCTGAAGAATACCTTAAAGATAGGTTACCTGGCTTCCTGGTATTTTAATTTTGGACAATCTACAACTATTCTTTCTGTTACTAAGTTTCTAAAGTTTAGACAAGTCATATCAGGTTTTTCTTAAGTTGGGCATGTGAATTTAACCACAAGTTTATTTCATACATTCTAGTCTGCGGGACCACACTAGTTCACCTTAGTCTTAAGACGTTTGCATTTTTTGTATGTAAACGACTTCCTACGGGACTTACACAGCAGATTTCATTGCTGGGTACGGGAAACTACAGTTCGGGTGGGTGGTTAAGTTTGGGTGGGATGGGTTATGAGTTGGGGGGTTCGGGGAATTGTGTGTGTGAATGTGTGTGCCTCTTCTTGTGTAATGGCGAAAAGTTTTTGCTCCCTTATTCTTACTCATGTTCTTGTATGGACTGTCAATTGTTAATACTTTTAAATGGTAGGTCACTCCTATAATCACAAAAAACCTGGTACAGGTGCGCCAATTAGGTTCTTAACTTGGAACATTAAAGGTATAGGTAGCCCAATAAAGAGGTTAAAAGTTTTCACGCATTTAAAAAGACTAGATGCAGACATTATCTTCCTACAGAAGACACACTTAAAAAATAAAGATCACTACAGGCTTCAGTGTCCATGGATCAGTCAGATCTTTCATTCAGAATTTAACTCTAAGTCCAGAGGTGTTGCAATCGTAATTAGAGATAAAGTTCAGTTTTTGCCCTCTGAGGTTATTTCCGACAAAAATGGTCGATACATCGTTGTAGTTGGTGTTCTTTACTCAATCCCGGTGCTGTTAGTTAACATATATGCTCCAAATTTCGATGACGTCAATTTTGCTCATACAATGCTGAGCAAGCTTCCTTTTTTAAATATGCATTTGTTAATTTTTTGGAGGGGATTTAAACTGTGTTATTAATCCTGTTTTGGATCGTTCCAGTCCTCGTATCTACACCCAATCCAATATGGCCAAATCTTTCTCTGATTTTATGAACCAGAACGGTTGTGTTGATCCTTGGCGATTTCGCAATCCTACAACCAAAGAATTTTCTTTTTTCTCCCATGTACACCACTCCTTCTCTAGGATCGACTATTTCTTTATTGATCATTCCTTAAACTTAAATGTATCCTCTTCTGAGTATTTAAGCATTGTTATATCAGACCACGCCCCTCTATCTTTGGATATCAAATTTGCCTCTAATATCAGAAATCCTCCTTTATGGAGATTCAACCAGCTGCTCCTTTCTGATAATGACTTCTGTAAATTTATCTCGGATTCTATTGATGACTTCCTTGCCTTAAATCAAAATGATTCTATTTCCTCTTCCCTACTGTGGGAGTCGCTAAAGGCATACCTTCGAGGACAAATTATTTCTTATTCAGCACACTCAAAGAAAATATACAAAGCCAAGCTTGGTGAGATAACATCTAAGATACTCCAACTTGATCGAAAATACTCTTTGGACCCCTCCCCCGAAATATTCAAACAGCGACTTAATCTACAATCTGAATTTGACCTTATATCCACTCGAGATGCAGAGCAGACACTAATTAAGTCACGCAGTTCTTATTACGAACATGGTGACAAGCCAGGGCGATTACTAGCCCACCAATTAAAACGAGGTGCGGCATCCCACTTAATCTCACAAATCACAGACCCTTCTGCAAATCTTATTTCAGATCCCTCACAAATCAATGATATTTTTAAATCCTTTTATTTGTCCCTTTACAAATCCGAGTTTCCTTCAGACATTTCAAACATGCTACAATTTATGGACGGGATCGAGACCCCAAAAGTTGACCCTTCATGTGTACAGGACCTTGAGTCCCCTCTCACAGTCACAGAAATAAAATCTGCAATTAAGGCAATGCAGACAAACAAAGCTCCCGGCCCAGACGGTTTCTCTGTAGAATTTTATAGAAAATTTATTGACAAGCTGGCTCCAATTCTTTTGTCTGTGTTTCATGATTCCCTTGTAGATGGCACTTTGCCTCCTACTTTAACGCAAGCATCAATAATACTGCTTCTAAAAAAGGATAAGGATCCTACATCCTGTAGCTCTTACAGACCCTTATCTCTTTTAAATGTGGATGATAAAGTGCTGTCAAAATTACTTGCTACTCGTTTGGAAAAGGTTCTCCCAAATATAATATCAGAGGAACAGAATGAATTTATAAAAGGAAGGCATCTCTTTTTCAATACTCGTACTCTTTTTGACTTAATTTACTCTAAAAATCACGTAGAACTCCCTGAAATTGCTCTCTCTCTTGACGCTGAGAAAGCGTTTGACAGGGTGGAATGGGATTATCTTTTTGCCGTATTAGAAAAATTTGGGTTTGGAAATAATTTGTTGTGTTTCCATTGTGGTTCTGTTGGTTTTTGCTCTCTCCCCCTCCCTTCCTGTTTTTGCTGCAGGTCTGTGGAAGCAGGGTGAAGCAGCTGCAGCCAATCATGCTCACCTGTGGTCACTCTGGCAATCAGGTTCCCTTTAAAAGCTGGGGCAGGAGTCGACCACACTGCCAGATAATTCCTTCTTGTAAGGTAGAGTCACTTCGTTGCTCAAACCGTTTGACTTTGAAAAGTTTTTTGACCTCTTTTTGGGAACCCTTCTGACTGAATCCTCCCTCTTCTCCAGGTTTTAGAAGAATCTGCAGCTGCTCCTTTTTGTCAGTGTTTTGGACATCCTGCTTCCACAGCCTGCCTGATTTTTTTGTTCTTGTTTTTTTTCTTGTTGCAATAAATTTTTGAAACCTTCTGGTTGTCTCCTCTGCATTGAGATCCAATTTTGAGTTAATCGTAACAGAATTATCTGGCCAAAATGGATCTCGTGAGAGGTAGAGAAGATCAAACAGGCTGTTTCCTCTCAAGGAGCTAGGGTTGGGCAACATGAGCAAGCTCTTCAAAAAATTATGGACACTCTGAACACCTTAGCTTCCAGCATTACCCAGCTTGGCAACCGGATGGACCAAGTTTCCACACAATTAAACTCCCTGGCAGCCCCGGCCCAGGATCAAGTGTCACCAATGCCTTCCACCTCTGCTCCACCTGTGCCTGTTCCAGTTTCCCCGGACGTCCAACCCAGCCAACCCAGAGAGCCATACATCTCACCACCAGTCAGGTATTCTGGAATTTCAGGGTCATGCAGTCAGTTTCTCCACCAGTGTTCTCTTGTGTTTAATCAGCAGCCTTCAACCTATAATTCTGATAGATCCAAAATAGCTTTCATTATGAGTCTACTGTCAGACAAAGCCTCAGCCTGGGCTTTAGCTGTTTCCAACAATAACTCACCCATTTGTCAGTCTTTTGAATTGTTCACAGCTGAAATGCTTAAAGTATTTGATCACCCAGTGAAAGGAAAGGAGGCTAGTAGCCGCCTCCTTTCTTTACGGCAAGGTTCCGGTTCAGTTTCTGGTTACTCTATTGATTTCCGCATTCTCGCAGCCGAGAGCGGGTGGGATGAGAAGGCTTTACAGGGGTTTATATTTGTGGCTTGAGTGAAGAGCTAAAGGATGAACTAGCTGCACGTGATGAAACAACATCCCTGGATGAGTTAATTTCCCTCACCATTCGTCTAGATAATCGCCTTAGAGAGAGACGTAGGGAGAGAACAGGCAGACAGGGCTTCTCTGTTAGGCCTCCCAGACAACATGCACCTTCAGCTCCACCTCTACAGTCTCCAGATCAGCCAGCACCCAGCGCATCTTTGAGCAGCGAGGAACCTATGCAGCTGGGGAGGATGAGACTAACTTCGGCTGAGCGTCAACGCCGCTTTCTCCAAAAGCTCTGCATGTACTGTGGTCAGGCTGGCCATGTCCTTGCCAGCTGTCCTGTTCGGCCAAAAGACCTGGCTCATCAGCCACAGGAGGGGCGCTGGTGAGCCATACTTCCTCCATATCATCACCCTCCAACAGAATTCAACTGAGAGGTACCATTTCCTGGTCACATGTGTCACTCCCTATTCAAGTCTTGATTGACTCTGGTTCTGATGACAATTTCATTGACTCTGACTTTGTTTCTCAGTCCAAGATCCACTCTGAACTCTTACCTGAGCCAAAGGATGTTTTTGCTCTTGATGGGAAGCTTTTGGCTCATGTCACTCATCGCACTACCCCTGTGTCCCTCCACCTGTCTGGTAACCATCATGAATCCATTTCATTGTACATAATTTCCTCACCTGCATCCCCATTAGTTTTAGGGCTCCCATGGCTTAAGCTGCACAACCCACACATAGACTGGTCTCATTCCTCCATCACTAATTGGAGTCTGTTTTGCCACTCTCATTGCCTACAGTCAGCCACCCCTGCCACAGTCACTGCTGCACCAGCTCCCCCTAAACCTATTGACCTCACCTCTGTGCCCTTGGAGTACCATGACATTCAGGAAGTTTTAATAAAGACCAGGCTCTGTCACTTCCACCTCACAGACCATATGACTGCAGCATTGATTTGCTTCCTGGCACCCCCTTACCTACCAGTAAACTTTACAATCTCTCCCGACCAGAAAGGGAAGCCATGGAGACATATATCTCTGACTCATTAGCTGCTGGACTCATTCGTCCCTCTTCATCACCTGTGGGGGCTGGTTTCTTTTTGTCGATAAAAAGACAAGACTCTGCGCCCCTGTATTGACTACAGGGGTCTTAATGACATAACTGTGAAAAACAAATACCCCCTTCCACTCATTGACTCTGCTTTTGGGCCCCTCCACCAAGCCACTATTTTCACCAAGCTAGACCTTCGCAATGCCTACCACTTAGTGAGGATAAAAGAGGGGGATGAGTGGAAAACAGCGTTCAACACACCGCTGGGACATTTTGAGTATCTGGTCATGCCCTTTGGGTTAACTAATGCCCCTGCTGTTTTTCAGGCACTCATAAATGATGTCCTGTGACATGTTGAATAGATTTGTGTTTGTATATTTGCATGACATTTTGATTTTTTCTCGTTCCTTTAATGAACATGTTCAACATGTAAGACTGGTACTACAAAGACTTTTGGAAAACAGACTCTATGTCAAAGCTGAGAAGTGTGAATTCCATGTTCCCTCAGTGAGCTTTCTGGGTTTTGTGGTGGAGAAGGGGCAAATCAAAGCTGACCCTGCCAAGGTCATGGCAGTGGTTGACTGGCCCACTCCTACATCAAGAAAGCAACTTCAAAGGTTCCTAGGATTTGCTAATTTTTATCGAAGGTTTATCCGTGACTATAGCAAAGTTGCTACACCTTTAACCAAGCTAACTTCTGTGAAAGTTCCTTTTGTATGGTCATCAGCTGCTGAGACAGCTTTTATGAAGTTAAAACGGTTGTTTTCCACTGCTCCTGTACTGTCTCACCCTGATCCTTCAGCTCAGTTTGTAGTGGAGGTTGATGCCTCAGACTCTGGGGTTGGTGCAGTTCTCTCCCAACGCTTCCTCTGTGGATCAGAAAATGCACCCTTGTGCCTTCTTCTCCCGTAGACTCACCCTCCTGAAAGAAACTACGATGTGGGAAACCGGGAGTTGTTGGCTGTTGTGCTGGCGCTTCAGGAGTGGAGGCACTGGTTGGAGGGCTCAACTCATCCTTTTGTGGTATGGACAGACCATAAGAACCTATCTTACCTCCGCTCTGCCCGCAGGCTCAACTCCCGCCAGGCTCGGTGGGCTCTGTTCTTAGGGCGTTTCAACTTTACTATCACCTACTGCCTGGCTCCAGAAACATCAAGCCTGATGCCCTGTCACGCCAGTTTTCCCCTGCTATTGAGGAGCCTGCAGAGGAAACCATCCTTCCTGCTCCCTGTGTTGTTGGGGCAGCCAGGTGGGAGATTGAGAGGGTGGTCCAGGAAGCCCAAGATTCTGATCCCATTCCTGCAGAATGTCCAGGTGGTAAGCTGTTTGTTCCGCCAACGGCTAGATCTTCAGTTCTTCAGTGGGGGCATTGTTCCAAGGTCGCATGTCATCCTGGTTTTTGGCGGACCTTGCATCTTCTCCAGCAAAGGTTTTGGTGGCCCTCCATCTCCTCTGACACCAAGGAGTTTGTCTCTGCCTGCTCTGTCTGTGCCCGCAGTAAGGCCTCTCACCGTGCTCCTGCCGGCCTTCTACGTCCCCTTCCCATTCCTCACCGGCCGTGGTCACACATTGCTGTGGATTTTGTCACAGGCCTTCCTCCCTCAGAAGGTAATACCACCATCTTGACTATTGTTGACCGTTTTTCTAAGGCTGTGCACTTCATTCCACTCCCTAAATTACCATCATCTTTTGAGACTGCTAATCTGCTTATTAAGCATGTATTCCGACTACATGGTATCCCTCAAGATATTGTTTCCGACAGAGGTCCGCAGTTCATCTCCCAAGTTTGGAAGGCATTTTGTCAGGCCTTGGGAACATCTACCAGCCTATCGTCAGGATATCACCCACAAACTAACGGCCAGACAGAGCGGGCAAATCAGGATCTCGAGGCAGCTCTTCGGTGTGTGACCTTACATCACCCAGCCTCCTGGTCCACTCACCTCCCTTGGGTGGAATATGCCCATAATTCCCTGGTCTGCTCCGCCACAGGTATGTCTCCATTCATGGCCTCTAATGGCTTCCAGCCTCCTCTGTTTCCAGCCCAGGAGTCTGACGGGCGGTCCCTCCGTTCAGCATCACCTTCGGAGAGCCCGTCAAGTCTGGCATGAGGCCCGTGCAGCTCTAACACGCACCAAAACTCGAAATCAGAGACTGGCTGACAGACATCGTATCCCTGCTCCCGATTATCAGCCTGGCCAGAGGGTCTGGTTATCTGCCCGGGACCTTCCTCTTCAGACTGAGTCTCGCAAACTGGCACCCAGGTATATCGGCCCTTTTGAAATTGAAAGAATCATTAACCCCAGTGTCGTTAAACTGAAGTTGCCTGCCGCCTTGAATGTCCATCCCTCCTTCCATGTTTCACTCCTAAAGCCTGTTTCCACCAGTCCTCTGAGCCCTCCAGCCGAACCCCCTCCACCCCCCCGGATCATTCAGCGCCACCCTGCCTTTACAGTGAAGGAGTTGCTGAATGTACGAAGGCGGGGTCGGGGCTATCAGTACCTGGTTGATTGGGAGGGTTATGGGCCAGAGGAGCGTTCTTGGGTTTCTCCCAAACTCATTCTGGATCCTGAACTCTTTAGAGACTTCTATGCCCGTAATCCAGGAAAGCCTGGAGGGCCGCCAGGGGGCGTCCCTTGAGGGGGGGGTACTGTTGTGTTTCCATTGTGGTTCTGTTGGTTTTTGCTCTCTCCCCCTCCCTTCCTGTTTTTGCTGCAGGTCTGTGGAAGCAGGGTGAAGCAGCTGCAGCCAATCATGCTCACCTGTGGTCACTCTGGCAATCAGGTTCCCTTTAAAAGCTGGGGCAGGAGTCGACCACACTGCCAGATAATTCCTTCTTGTAAGGTAGAGTCACTTCGTTGCTCAAACCGTTTGACTTTGAAAAGTTTTTTGACCTCTTTTTGGGAACCCTTCTGACTGAATCCTCCCTCTTCTCCAGGTTTTAGAAGAATCTGCAGCTGCTCCTTTTTGTCAGTGTTTTGGACATCCTGCTTCCACAGCCTGCCTGATTTTTTTGTTCTTGTTTTTTTTCTTGTTGCAATAAATTTTTGAAACCTTCTGGTTGTCTCCTCTGCATTGAGATCCAATTTTGAGTTAATCGTAACATAATTTTGTGTCTTGGATTCGCCTTTTATATACATCCCCACAAGCCAGCGTACACACAAACGATAAACGATCAGATTATTTTCCTTTAGCGCGTGGAACTCGCCAAGGATGTCCACTTTCACCCTTATTGTTTGCCCTGGCGATGGAACCGCTTTCTATTAAGTTAAGGTCTTCCCCTTTGTTCACCGGGGTTGAACGTAATGGTGTTGAACATAGACTTCTTTTGTATGCGGATGACATGCTACTGTTTATAACTGACCCCACAACTAGCATGCAATCTGTCTTATCTGTTTTAGATAATTTTAGTTCTTTCTCAGGCTACAAATTAAATCTTCAAAAAAGTATCTGCTACCCAATCAATACTCCCGCTCTCCATCTCAGATATACAGATATGCCCTTTAAATTTAATAAAGATGGCTTCAAATATCTTGGCATTAATGTTACCCGCAAATTACCCAGTTTATATACAGCTAATTTTGACCCCCTCATCTCCAACACCAAGACTAATTTTGATAGATGGAGCAGCTTGTCACTTTCACTAATTGGTAGAGTAAATGCAGTAAAAATGAATGTCCTGCCTAAATTCCTCTTTTTGTTTCAAAATATTCCTGTTTTACTCTCTCAAAAGTTTTTTAAAGTACTGGACCAGTTAATAAACTCCTTTATATGGGGAGGTAAAGTTCCAAGAATCTCTAAAACTTTACTCCAGAGGCGCAAAATTAGTGGAGGTATAGCGTTGCCCAATTTTCGTCTTTACTACTGGGCTGCTCATATTCATAAGGCTCTTTACTGGCTCCAATCCCCAAATGCTCCCTGGTGTAAGTTGGAGGCGCTCTCCTGTACCTCATCTTCCCTGTCTGCTCTGCTGTTATCCTCAATGCCTTTAAAAATTAACTGTTACTCAAACAATTCTGTTGTTTTTAACACTTTGAAAATTTGGCAGCAGTTTAGATGTCACTTTAAGTTTTTATCTGAATCAATATTGGCTCCAATATATAATCATTTATTTCCCCCTTCATTGTTAGACTCTACTTTTTCCCAGTGGAACAAGAAAGGTATAAAGAAGTTTCAAGATTTATATATAGATGGAGTATTTTCTACTTTTTCCTCTTTGTCCTCTTTATATGGGCTACCCCAATCACATCTCTTCAGATATTTCCAAATCAGGCATTTTATTTCTATCACCTTTCCCAGTTTCCCTTCACTTCCTTCTAAACCTCCATGGACTGATATGCTTTCTTTGAATCTGTGTCAAAGGGCTTTGATTTCCAAACTTTATAATTGTCTTGTCGCATTCAGTGATAGTGAAACCTTCAAAGCTAAAGCTAAGTGGGAACAGGAGCTGGGAACTGAAATAAGTGCAGGATGCTGGGAGGCAGCCATCGACAGAGTCCAAACCTCAACTATCTGTGCAAGGCTTAGCCTAATACAGCTTAAAGTACTGCATAGGGCTCACCTCTCTAATTCTAGGTTATCAGTTATATATCCACAGGTCCAAGATGTCTGTGGCAGATGCTATGATACTCCCTGCAACCTCAGTCATATGTTCTTTTCATGCCCAAAGCTACAAGACTTTTGGAACAGATATTTTAAAACCATGTCCACAGTGCTTGAGTTTAATCTGCATTCATGTCCTCATGTAGCCATCTTTGGCGTCCCAACTGAAGCTGTTCTGAATGCTTTAAATGCTAAACAGAAACAAAGAATTGCATTCACGTCACTTATAGCTCGACGCACAATATTGTTACATTGGAACTCTCCCAAGAGTCCATGCTTTTCCCAATGGCTTAGGGAGGTCATGTACTTCCTTAAATTGGAGAAAATAAAGTACACTCTTAGGGGCTCCAGGGCAGAATTTTTTCTAATGTGGCAACCCTTTATTTCTTATTTCAATGCTATGCACCGCTTACCTTCTGATTAGTAAGAGTACTACCAGAATGGGAGGAAGAGGTTTTATCCTGTACTCAATAGCATCTATCCCTTCACAATGAGGCACAGTGTGTGTGTGTGTGTGTGTGTGTGTGTGTGTGTGTGTGTGTGTGTGTGTGTGTGTGTGTGTGTGTGTGTGTGTTTGTTTAAGTTCTCAGTTGAGGTGGGTGGTAACTGAGTCCATACTGTATCTTTCTAAGGTCAGGAATTATCGGGTACTTTCTATGTGTGATTTGTAAAACAGTCTGTTACTACAGTCAAATATGTGTTTAGAGCAATCTCCACGGAAGATAACTGAATGTGCATTTGTATAGTATTACTGTGTTATTATTATTGAACTAAACTCACTCATTTTACTTATATCTGTACCTGGACACTGCTGTATAATGTTTCTGAGTATGACTGGATGTTATACCCCGCTGTTCTAAATAAAAGTTATATATAAGAGAAAAAAAAAAAAAAAAAAATTAGATTTGCTAAGTATTTACCAGATTTGTTGTTATGATGGAAGTTTTCTTGTCTGAGCCTTTGAATTAAAAACTGGGCTCTCTTATTTAGAATCTCATTTAGCTGGGCCTGATACTTTCTTAATTCTTTCTGTGTTTCTTCTGTTGGGTTGCTTGCATTCTGCGTATCTAACAGCTTTATTTTTTGTTCTAATTTCATTTCATATTCCTTTTCTCTTTTTTTCTTATTGACAGAGAATGATATGATTTTACCCCGTAGGACTGCTTTACCTGTTTCCCACAGAATGGTAGGTGATGTCTCCGGGGAATCATTTATTTCAAGGAAGGAGGCCCACTCTCCTGAGATAGCTGTCAAATTCTGGGTCTTTAGAAGAGATGAGTTAAAACGCCATTTAGTGGTGCGTTTGGGTTGGTTAATAGGGTTCCAACTGAAAGTTACTGGAGCATGATCACTAATAATTATAGGGTGAATTTTTGAATCAGAGATCTGTGATATAATTGAGTTGCTAGTCAGAAAGAGGTCAATGCGTGAGTAGGAGTGGTGAACAGGTGAGTAGAAAGAGTACTCTCTAGAAGATGGGTGCTGTAATCGCCAGCCATCACCAAGACCAAGATCACTCATGAACTGTTTTATGGTATTAGTAGATTGCCAGATATGGTTATTTCTTATTATTTTAGATTTATCAAGAGTTGGGTTAATAGTTGTGTTAAAATCGCCTCCTATAATTATTGGGCCATTGGAAATATTTGATAGAGAATTGAAGAAGTTTAAAAAAAAGGAAGGATCGTCTTTGTTTGGGCCGTAGATATTGCCAATTGTTACCGGATTATTGTTTATGGATATATTAATGATTATAAAACGTCCTTCAGGGTCTGTGATGGTTGTGTTATGGACAAATGAAATTCTTTTATTTATCAAGATACATACACCTCTTTGTCTGGAGTTATAAGGGGCTGAGAAACTGTTAGAGAACTGTGCTGATTTTAATTTGTCATGGTCTGAGTCTGAGAGGTGTGTTTCCTGTAGTAGGCAAATATCTGCTTTAAGATCATTTAGGTGATTTAATATTTTGGTTCTTTTTGTCTGGGTGCCAATACCCCTAATGTTCCAGGTTACAAATGTTAATGATGCCATGTTGTGCGCATTAATGATTGTAGCTGTGTGATATGAATGATGACTCTATGTGTACATGTGTGTGAGTGTGAACTGCTTTGAGAATGCTGTATGGTATGCACAGCAGGACCTGCAGTACAAAATGGAGCAGAGCAATTAAAAACACAAACAACAAAACAAACAGTAGGGGGGGGGGGGGGGGGGGCACAAATAATAAAACAAGCAGTAGAGCAAAATGCCATTACAGGGTGCAGGGCGCCGAGACTAGTGAGCAAAAACAAAAAATAATATATGATAAACCAAGTTTTGTCTATATGTACATCAGTAGTGTGTGTGTGAGAGAGAGAGAGAGAGAAAGGGTGTGTATGATTAAACTGAGATACAGAAGCAGTCGGGGGGGTGTAGAAAAGAAAGTGTTTGGGGTTAGTGGAGGGGGGAGAGTGAATGTAGAGAGGGGGAGAGAGAGAGAACGAGAGTGTGATTGTGTGTGTGTGTGTGGGGGGGTCTCTCTTACTTTGGCTGATCTTCTGTTTACGGAAATCCCTTCTGCTTTAGACAAATTGTTTCCTCCATAGATGGTGAGATCTCTGGTTATCCAATGGCTCAGAGATTGTTTCATATCTGTACAGTTAGAAATATTAACGTCTTCTCTTCTAATTACATTTTTGGATATCAACATTCCCACATATTTAACTTCATCTTTAACAAGTGTTGTGAGCGGCCGGAGATGTGGTTGTTGTTGCTGGTATACGCACGTAGCCTTCCTGTGAACGTACTGCGCATGTGCACATGGCAAAACGAAAGTGTTCTCCGAACTTTCCGCTTGAACAGTCAGAGAATATCAGACACCGCCCTGCAGTGAGGAGAAAGACGAGCACGCAGACACTTTCTGCTTCATGATGTTTTTTCGCTCTCCTGTGAACTGCAGACAGAATCTGTGAGCCGAGGGGTCTGCAGGGAACAGAGAGAACCAAGAAGCTGCTGACAGTCTGCAGGATTCGGACTGAGACCGGAAACACGCTCAAACTGGACTCAGACCGGAAACACGCTCAAACTGGACTCAGACCGGAAACACGCTCAAACTGGACTCAGACCGTGGGTGAGTGTTGGAGGGTTCTTCATGTTTGGGAGAGAGATGGACTCAGAGGGACTGACCAGGTTAAATTAAAATAAATAAGTAAATAAAGTGTTTGAACATCCTCAGGCCGCAGCTAAAGATGGGGGATCTTCATGTGGGTGATCACGCTAAAAGACTGAAATTTCTGTCCCCAGCATATTATTGTTTATTTAATGTGTAAATACAAGAAATAATATATATTATAAATTATATTTTACTATTATACCTAACACCATACACATTAATATTTGTAGAAATAATAGATAGAATATGTGTATGTGTATGTGTATGTATCAATATATGTATATATATATGTATATATATACATATATATATATACACATATATATATATATATATATATACATATATATGTATATATATGTATATATATATATATATACGTATATATACATATATATGTATATGTATATATACGTATATATATATATATATATATATATATATATATATATATATATATATATATATATATATATATATATATATATATATATATATATACACATATATATGTATATGTATATATATATGTATATATATATCTATATATATGTATATATATATATATATATGTATCGATTTCTATGATGTCAGATGTTCTGTAGTATTTTGGTTCCTGTCTGTTCAAACAGTCTGTGTGCTCTGCTCTGATTGGTCAGACACACCTGAACATTCACAGACACTCCTGATTTTAGAAACTCAACAATATTTTACAGTAATATCTAAAGTTACTGTAAAAACAAACAAACTTCAGTAAATGACAAAGTTTATGTGAAAACACAGATTTATATAAACTTAACAGCATTTGACCATAAATCTACATTTACCTATCAAATGTCTACATGGTGAGATACTGAGAAGAGAAACAGGTCAGAGAAAACTGTTTACAGGAAAACTGTCCAACAGCAGGCCAGAGTTATTTTATTAAATGTTTCAAATTTTTAGGTGGAATAAAAACTTCATATCATGTATTTGGTTGCTTTAAGTTTCATGTATGTATTTTTGTTTTTTTTACAAATTGATATTTTACTAATAAATGACAGTGAAATATTTAAGCATGTACAGTATAATACTTTGTATGAAAACTCATTTTCTGGTCTAAACTGTTACAGTGATGACAGCTTGTATGAATACACAGCATTTATCTTATAGTGTAAAATACAGTTCATATGTTGTAAATTAAAACAGATTATTGCTGCTGTAAAAACATTTACAGAAACTCACTGTTGTTCTGAAGTTGATCTCTGAGTTTGTGTTTGGAGAATCTTTTCTCTGAATGTTCATACACAAGGTAATTCAAAGTGCTTTACAGAACAAGAATAATGCATTAAAATCACAATACAACATCAAATCAACATTAATCATTATAAAATAACTTTAAAGAGAAGAGTGCAGATCAGATCCTTTCACAGTTAAACAGATTTGAACATTGTCAGAGTAGAGGCCTGTCTCACATCTTCAGAAAGACTGTTCCAGATTTTAGCTGCAGAAAACTGAACCCTGATTCTCCATGTTTAGTCCTGACCCTGGGCCCCAGCAGGAGGCCGGCCCCTGAGGTCCTCAGAGTCCGAGATGGTTCATATGGCACTAACATGTCAGAGATGGACTTTGGTGCTAGGCCATGGGGAGATTTGTACACAAGCAGAGCTGCTTTAAAGTCTATTCTCTGAGCCACAGGAAGCCAGTGTAGGGACCTGAGCACAGGACTAATGTGTTCGTACTTCCTGGTTCTGGTCTGGACCAGAGCACAGGACTAATGTGTTCGTACTTCCTGGTTCTGGTCTGGACTCGAGCAGCAGCGTTCTGGATGTACTGCAGCTCTTCCAGCTCGTTTCACGCCAGAACACCTGTGGCCATATCTGAATTATATTTGAGATTGAAATGAAGAATAACTCGTCTCATTTTAAACGTCTGCTTTGTTTTAAAACTTTGTCTCTTTTTGAGGGTTTTAACACCATTGTTCATGTCATTTACAGAACCTAAAGACTGAAACAGACTGAATGCACTGACCTGCTTAAAGAAACTGTAGAATAAAAAGCTTTTAAAATACTTAGTCTACAGAAATCCTTATTGAGGCACAACTGACTCAAAATAAAAGGACAGTCATTGCTGCTTTCATTTTTTTGTTCAGCATGCTTTCTCAGGTTGGACAGTTTTTGTAGGTGCTGATGAAGTTTGGCAAACAGAACATTTAAAATGAGACCAATCATTCTCCATTTCAATCTCAGATATAGATTTCAGTTATGGCCACAGGTGATCTGTTCGTCGTCTGTACCTGTCATTAACATCATGACTGCCAAGACATGACCAGAACTGTTCTCCACATCACCACTTCAGTAAATCACAAGTAGATCCATTTTAGATCCTGTGACTTCAGAGCTGAACTTAAAAGACCCTTCATAGAAATGTAGTGAAGTTAACCCTTTCATGCATAAATTATTGAATCACAAAGAAAAAAAACATTTTTCAATGCTTCTTTTTCCTTTCAAACAAGTTAAAATTATTTTTTTTAATGTCATTTTGAGAGTTTTGCATCTGTCCATTCACTGTGCATCAACAGTAGAAATAATAATTAAACAAACTTAATAAATATTCCCAAACACATGTTTTTGGCAAACATTTATTGAGAGGAAAATAAAGGAAAAGGCAAAATCTGAGGTTCATGCTTTATATATGTATAATACACATTTCTACTTTTATTAGCCTTTTCTTTTATGGATTCTTAATATAATTCATTTATTTATTTATTCTTTTATAGATTTATTTTTGTAATTTGGCACTCTCCCTACTCCATACATTTCTGTTCCAAGTATAAACTACGACGTAACTGCCATATACTTTGGGGGGTACGTGTCACTCATCACTGCGCTCATCACCTGACACACAGTTGGAGTCTCAGACCGAGGAGTTCCCGCTCTGATAAGCCTCTGTTCATTCATAAAAGTCCTGTAAAACCTCAAACCTGTTGACTCCTGGCTCTGCTCATTATGTCGCTTTGTTTTGTAGTCAAGTTAACTGAGATCTGGTTTTGAGACAGTTTGTTTTATTTTGAAAGTCACAGGATCTTTTTATGAAGTTTCCGTGCCTAACTTCTGATCCTGCTCGATCTGCCCTCTGATGAATTTCATGCAGCTCCGGCAAAAAAAAGATGGATGTGATCCAGCCGGACCAGGCCGGAGCGGATCCAGTGTAATGTCACAGATTGAATCCAGAGGCTTATGTGGTGGGGAAAACCTTTTTAAAGGAGTTCATTTGAACTGCTTCATCAGTGCGTGCTGTGCTGTTTATCCCCCCCCGTGTCATGTGGGTGTGTGCGTGTCTGTTAAAAAGAGATATTAAGATTCAACAGCTGGAGGATTGATAACACCCAGGCCCGCCCTGCAGTGAAACAGAAAGATGAACACGCAGACACTTTCTGCTTCATCATGTTATTTTCACTCTGGTGTGAACTGCAGACAGCATCTGTGAGCCGAGGGGTCTGCAGGATCTGGATTTAGACCAGAAAAACACCTGAACCGGATTTGAACCGGAAACACACCTGAACCGGACTCAGACCGGAAACACGTCTGAGCCGGAGTCAGACCGTGGGTGAGTGTTGGAGGGTTCTTTATGTTTGGGAGAGAGATGGCCTCAGTGTGACTGACCAGGTTAAACTAAAAAAACATACAAAAAAATGAAGTGTTGGTGGGGGGGGGGGGGGTAATCAACGTAAATTATTTGATACTTGGCAAGGGTTTTTTGTTATTTTTTATTTTTTAAATTCCATGGTCCACTGTTGTGTGTTGAGTAGAACAGGAGATGGACACTCTTTGACTTTGTGTCTGACTCTGTCCCATTGACTCCCACATAAACAAATACACTATATTAACCAAAAGTATTCACTCATCCATCCAGATAATCAGAATCAGGTGTTCCAGTCTCTTCCATGTCCACAGGTGTATAAAATCATCACCTAGGCATGCAGACTGCTTTAACAAACATTAGTGAAAGAATGGGTTGCTCTCAGGAGCTCAGTGAATTCCAGTGTGGAACTGTGATAGGATGCCACCTGAGCAACAAATCCAGTGGTGACATTTCCTCACTCCTAAATATTCCACAGTCAACTGTCAGCTGGATTATAAGAACGTGGAAGTGTTTGGGAACCACAGCAACTCAGCCACCAAGTGGTAGGCCACGTAAACTGACGGAGCGGGGTCAGCGGATGCTGAGGCGCATAGTGAGAAGAGGTCGCCAACTTTCTGCAGAGTCAATCTCTACAGACCTCCAAACTTCATGTGGCCTTCAGATTAGCTCAAGAACAGTGCAGAGAGCTTCATGGATGGGTTTCCATGGCCGAGCAGCTGCATCCAAGCCTCACATCACCAAGTGACATGCAAAGCGCCGATGCAGTGGTGCAGTGGTGGACTCTAGAGCAGTGGAGACGGGTTCTCTGGAGTGACCAATCACGCTTCTCCATCTGACAATCTGATGGACCAGTCTGGGTTTGGAGGTTGCCAGGAGAACCATACTTGTGGGACTGCATTGTGCCAAGTGTAAAGTTTGGTGGAGGGGGGATTATGGTGTGGGGGTGTTTTTCAGGAGCTGGGCTTGGCCCCTTAGTTCCAGTCAAAGGAACTCTGAATGCTTCAGCACACCAAGACATTTTGGACAATTCCATGCTCCAACTTTGTGGGAACAGTTTGGAGCTGGCCCCTTCCTCTTCCAACATGACTGTGCACCAGAGCACAAAGCAGGTCCATAAAGACATGGAGGACAGAGTCTGGCCTGCGCAGAGTCCTGACCTCAACCCCATAGAACACCTTTGGGATGAATTAGAGCAGAGACTGAGAGCCAGGCCTTCTGGTCCAACATCAGTGTGTGAGCTCACAAATGCCACAAAATGGACTATGAGTGTGTGTTTCTAGTTTAAGTCATCAGAGGTCAGATTGACTCTTTTTGTTTTCTTGATCATCTGAGAGCTTCCTCTGTCCTGTTGTAAAAAAATGGCATAAAAACATAAAATACAGAAAAAAATAAAAAAGCTTTATATCTCAGGACAGGTCAGTAGTTTCTGAAAAGATTTGATGCAGTAAAAGTAAAATAATATATTGAGATTAAACATTTTTTTCACTCTTTCATGTGACAAAATGAGTTGGTATACAAGAGATTTTTATGTTAATTTCTTGAATAAACTCTAGTTGCTCCTAAAACAAATAAAGCATCAAAATCAATTTAGTTATGAATAACTGACCTCATTAAGGCTGTAATAACCTCACCCCAAAAACTCCACTTTGCAACTTATTTTTCAAAAAATTACAGATTTTAAGTTTTTCCATATTAAAAAAAGTTTTTTCCCAACAAAATGTGAATAAAAACAAATAAAACTTAAAAAATAAAATATTTAATATCTATGGTTTGGCCAGGAGTTGTTGAAAAGATTTAATGTAGTGAAAGTTTAAAAATGTTGAGATTTTACTTCTTAATGTGACTTTTATGAGAGGAACTGTTTTGGGACTTGAGTATGCATTAATTTCTTTGGTGCCTCGAGCGTTAATGAAACCTGTGTCTCCGCCCACAGAGAGCGGCCTGAACACACCTGAGAGGACTTCCTGTCACATGACTGCAGGTAATCACCCATCAGCCCTCTGACACTGACCTGTGAACACACTGCAAAAAAGGGAAGTCCAAATATAAGATAAAAATATCAAATTTAAGAAGACAAATAATTCAAACAAGTGAAATTATCCGTCCATGCAGCAAGTAAATTTTAATATATCTGTTGTGAATTCCCTATGCTGTCAAAATGGTGGCATCTGGTGGTCAAAAATGGCACATCTCTATAAGGAGGGCTGATTGCTGACAGGTGTGTTGGGAGCACAGGTGTGCCTGCAGCCAGCACTTAAAAGCCCAGCTCAGTCAGACAGAGCTCTCTCTGATCTCCATCCACTCCCAGACCATGCGTGCTTGACCATGTAAGATGCTTATTTTTGCTTGACTACATGTCCTTTCTGTTTGATGTTGATTGATTGTTTAAAGTTTATGTTGACATATAGAATTTAATTGTTTGTTAATGCAGAAACCATGGTTTGGATGGAAATAAATCCTCAACTGAGCTTCAATTGTCATCGGCTCTTTAATTTGAGAAACTCAAGTGGTCAGCCCTTCACCTTAGAACCTAAAAAGTTTTAATAATATCAGAAATCTTAAAAAGAGTTTTCCCTGGAAGTTTCCAAAATAATTAAAATGAGCTGAATATGCTGATTTTTAGGTCAAAATACTTCAAATCAAACTTGACAATCAAAGGGGACGTGAAATAAATGCAGAACCAGAGCTGAAGCTCCTGAAAATGTGTAACTGTATCATGAGATGTGGAGAAGGTTGTATACCTGTAGTTTTCTTTGTTGTTGTTTGGCCATGTTTGAAATCTGATCCATCTTCATAAATTATATTTTGAACAGATGCCTTTTGTATAATTCTTTATTCAATCAACTTGACTTCTTCCTAAATCTTGAAACACGCTTGGTGATAGTTTTGGTGGAAAAACTAATTTCGTCTATTTTAACAGTTATTCACTCAGCTTTAAGATTTCAGTACTAAAAGAGGTAATGAAGATGTTTTCATGCTCAATTTAAGATTGTACCGTAAAATTAAGGACTAAAAATGAGTAAATAACTTTTGAAACTAAATTATCTATCATGTCTAAAAATAAGGTTTGAAATATTGGAAAGTACCAAATAACTTGCAGTGCACAGAGCTGAGAGCAACAAACCAGCAGAGTTAGACTGTCAGGATGTGACACCAGCGCTCCACTCTTACTTTTATTTATTGATTTTTAGCAGATGATTTTTGTGACGTGGGTCTTTACTCATGAAGTGTGAGACTGCAGAGCTGCTGGCTGGACCTCACTAATCCTCTTTAGACCTGAACCTGCATGAAAACTCGTCTCTGGCAGGCTGATCAGGTTTGATGGGTTCAAAGTTTTTGATGGTTCACAGTAAATCCCAACTGAATCAGCTCCATAGTGTCGTCCATTGATCACTCACAAGACTCTGGTTCTTTTCACTGATGTTTACTTTGTGACTTCTTAAACACTGTAGAACTTTAAATAGACAAATAAACATAAACAAACAAACATTGTTCTGTCTTAAATGAACACACCTTTGTTAAAGAATACATTCACAGTGCCTATCATAAGTATTCACTCCCTTGGTTGTTTTACCCTTTTAGTGCTTTCATAAATCAATCATGGTCAATAAAATTTGGCTTTTTTAACACAAAAATTTATTGGAAAAACTCTTTAATGTCAAAGTGAAAACAGATTTCTACAAAGTAATGTCAATGAAATAAAAATATATAAAGAAATATCATTGTTTGCATAATTATTCAGCCCCTTCAAGTCAGTATTTTGTAGAAGCACCTTTGGATGCAATCACAGCAGTGAGTCTGTGTGGATAAGTCTCAGTCAGTCTTGTACATCTGCCCACAGCAGTTTTGCTCCGTTCTTCTCTCCATTCTTCTTTGGGTTGTGCGGGTATCGGGCATGAACAGCCCTTTTCAAGTCCAGCCACAAATTCTCTATAGAACTGAGGTCTGGGCTTTGACTCGGCCACTCCAGAACACTTACCTGGTTCTTTTTTAACCATTCCTGTGTAGCTTTTGCAGTATGCTTTGGATCATTGTCTTGCTGGAAAATAAATCTTCTCCCAAAGCCATCGTTCTCTTGCAGACTGAATAAGATTGTCCCCCAGGATTTCGGTGTATTTTGCAGCATTCATTCTGCCCTCTATCTTTACAAGCCTTCCAGGTCTGGCTGCTGAGAAACATCCCCACAGCATGATGCTACCACCACCATGCTTCACAGTGGGGATGGTGTGTTTTTGGTGATGTGCAGTGTTTGGTTTCCACCAAACATAACGTCTTGTCTGATGGCCAAAAAGCTCAATTTTGGTCTCATCAGACCAAAGAATCTTCTTCCACTTGACCATGGAGTCTTCCACGTGCTTTTTGCCAAACTCTAGTCGAGATCTAATATGACTTTTCTTCAACACTGGCTTTCTCATCTCCACTCTCCCATAAAGCTTTGACCGGTGAAGAACCCGGGCAGCAGTTGCTATATGCACAGTCTCTCCCATCTCAGCAGCTGAAGCCTGTAACTCCCTCAGAGTAGTCGTAGGGGTCTTGGTTGCTTCTCTCACCAGCCTCCTACCTGCACGGTCACTCAGTTTACGAGGGCGGCCTGATCCAGGCAGATTCACACACGTGCCATATTCCTTCCATTTCTTGATAACTGATTTCACTGAACTCAGGGGGATGTTCAGTGCCTTGGAAATGTTTTTGTATCCATCCCTGAATTGTACTTCTCAATAACCCTTTCCCTGAGTTGCTTGGAGTGTTCTTCTGTCTTCATGGTGGTCTGGAAAACTGATCCAACAGTCTGGACCCTTCAGACTCAGGTGTTTACACCTCAATCACTTAAGACACACCCACACCACTCAGGTGATCTTCATTTCACTAATCTGAGACTATTGTCAACAATTTGATGGACCTCTATTGAATTAGACCATTTACTTAAAAAGGGGGTGAATAATTATGCAAACAATGATATTTCTTTATTTTTATTTCATTGACATTACTTTGTAGAAATCCATTTTCACTTTGACATTAAAGAGTTTTTTCCAATAAATTTTTGTGTTAAAAAAGCCAAATTTTATTGACCATGATTGATTTATGAAAGCACTTAAAGGGTAAAACATCCAAGGGGGTGAATACTTATGATAGGCACTGTATAAGATCTAAATCCAGTGATAACAAAAGACAAATAGTCAGACCACTCTGCCTGCTAGTTAACCAATGACAGGAGTTAGCTTGAATGCTCTGGAAGAATCTCTGTACTCCTGAACACAAAATCAACTTTCATGAGTTCATATTAGCTTGTACACAATCTTATGTTGCAGAGAAAATGTCTGATGTGACTGCTTTACTGACCGTGTTAATAATAATAATACATTTTATTTAAAAGCGCCTTTCTAAGCAGGGGGGCGAGGCGAGGTTGTGGATGGCCTTGAAAGTATACAGCAGGATTTTGAAGTGAATTCTGAACTTCGTGGGGAGCCAGTGAAGCTGCTGGAGGACGGGGGTGATGTGATGAAAGGAGGGGGTTCTGGTGGTGATCCAGGCTGCAGAGTTTTGAACCATTTGGAGTTTATGGAGGGATTTGGGTTGAAGCACACAGTCCTTTAAAACAGGAGTGCAGCATGTGAACCAAAACCACAAATTCAAAGGAAACTTCAGACGATGAGCTTAAACTTACAGAGTGATCAGAGCGTGCTCAGGACAAGTGGTCAAACAGAGTAACTGCATCAGAGAGCCGTCAGTTTGAACAGTAATTCCTGTGAAGTGAATTTTTTATTTTATTTAACTTTTATTTAACCAGGTTAGTCCCATTGAGATCAGCAGACCTCTTTTTCAAGGGAGACCTGACCAAAACACATTTTCAACAGTCACACAGACTCAATACAGAACAAAGAAGTGTGGAAAACAATAAAAAGCCATCAGCTAAAACAGAGACATTCAGAACTTCCGTATTCCAGAGCTTTCATTACAGATTTAAAGACATTCAGAGACACCACGCTCTGCAGCTAAAATTCAGTCTGCAGATAATTCCATGCAGAAGGTGCAGAGAAACTAAAGGCCTTCTTTCCCAGATCAGTTCGGACTCTGGGAACAACAAACTGCATAAAGCTCACCGATCTCAGGTTAGTAATCCATCCTTCAAGATTAATAAGGAGGAAAGATAGTCAGGAATTTTACCAACGATTGCTTTGTAAATGAACACATACCAGTGTCCAAGTCGGCGTGCACTTAAAGAAGTCCAACTGACTTTAGTGTATAAAGTGCAGTGATTTATGTTTTTAAGAAGGTTTGGCAACACGACCACAGAGGATCAGAACTTCAGTCTTTGCAGCAGAACAGAGCTGAAGTCTGAAACTCTGTGGACAAACATCTCCTACAGTAAACCTCCTGCTCACCTACATGTGGACTATAAAGACCTACAGCTGTGCAGACTATGCTAACAAAGACAGACTCTGCAGAGCTTCACTCAGATCTCTGCAGTCTGAAAATGTCGACGACTCACCTGAGTGTCCTGGTGTCTCTTGACCATCACAAACCAGTCAGAGCTTTAGTTACAGTGATCTCCTGTTTGTGTCTCCACAGGAGTTTGATCTTAAGACTCCAGAAGATAAAACATGTCTGACAGGCCCAACGACAGCAGGAGGAGGAGGAGCATGGAGCTGCCTCCTGATCTATCTGAGCAAACACCTTCTACTGCAGAGGACCATGAATCAGAGATGAGACAGGCTCCAGAATTACCTTTAGGTTTAACAGATTTGTTAGAACATTTATCAATAATACAGGCTCTGATGGAACTGACTTGTATAGACAGGAGTTGCCAAGACCTGCCTCCTGATCTATCAGAGCGTCGACAGTTATATTCAAGTCAACGGGAGTTGTTAAATCATGAAGCATCAATGAGACAGGCTCTGACGGAGTTTAATGATATCCTCAATGAACTAAATGAAGCAGACAAAATGTGTGAACATATTGATAAAAAATATAAAAAAATTAATAAGATTGCTTTGGGGGCATTGGGTGTCTATGTAGTGGCATTAGGGGTTGTTGCAGCTCCATTCACGGGGGGGACGAGCATGGCTGTGGCAGCAGCAGCTGCAACAGCAGCAGCTGCAACAGCAGCAGGAGCAGGAGCAGTAGGAAGTTCAGCAGTTGGTATTAGAGACATCCTACTCTTTAACTCGAAATGGGATACAATTATTAAGAAAGTAGAGAATTTGGTGAAGAAGTTCCTGGAGACTGTTCAGCAGTTGAAAAAGGACTTGGTAAAAATAAAGAGTCTGAGTGAGAAGTTACAGGAATCAACAGTCATGAATGTGGCTACAGTCACTCTGAAGAAGGTGGAGGAGGTCCAGAAGGTTCTTGAACAGCTTTCTGAATTAGAGAAGATCTCAAGACGGCTGCGGAGAAGAGACTTTGTGGACTCTGTTAGACACTTACGTATTCTGTGTCAGCAAGTCAGAAGTCGGAGTGATGAAGTCTTTACTAAGTTAGAAGAGCTGAGGTCTGCAGTGGAGGATTGCCGAGACCAGTCCATGTCATCCATAAATGAACTAAAACCTCCTTCAGATTAAAACTGTTGCTCATCAGTTCTGGACCAGACCTTCTGCAGATCCAAACTGTGAGGAGCGCTCCTGCTCTGAGCAGTTTCCCTCCTCCCCTCTCTGATCCTCCTGCTCACTGCTGCACACCTGCAGCTCATCACCTCATCACGCTCCCTTTAAAGCCGTCTGGAGGACAACATGTGAGCGTCGGTGGATTTCCTCTGCCAGTGTGGTTTGTAGACCAGCTCCATCTCCTTTTTGAGCTGGCTTTAAGCCTTGTTGCTCAGAAGCTTTTCTCCTGAGGGTGTTTTTGTATGCTTCGCCTGGAAGCTCTCACCTGGATCGTCACTTGCCTGTTCTCTCTTCTCTTTTCTCGGCAGTGCCTCCAGCGAGCTTGCACCAGCCGCTCCCCTGTTGTATCCTCACCTCCCTCACTGGATCATCACCTCTTCCTTTGCTTCTGTGTTCAATAAAGTCCTCTAACTCAGTGATCTGCCTCTGTCTTCAGCTTTTGGGTCCAGTGTTAAAATACTCTGGAGTATTCCATGACACAAACCTCCTCACAGGAACTAAACAGTCCTGCTGGATGATTCATGGACCACCATCAGAGCCTCAGTCAGTCTCTATCACAGAGGATGTGGTCTCAGTGCTGTGATGGGCTCTAAAACTGGACTGGAAAACATCAAATGAGTTCTTCACCAGGAGAAAGTCAGTGAGCTGTTGGGAAACAACTTTTTCAATGCTTAAAAACAGCAGATTTGAGATGGGCCGGTATTTGTGTTGTGTGTAACACATTATAAAGTAATGCGTTACAGTAACATAACTACTTTTTCAGGTTAAAAGTAAAGTAACACGCTACTACTGAAAATTTGGTAACTAAACCTAGTTCCTTTTTTAATGCAGCGTGATGTTACTTTTCCCACAGACAGATCTGACACCTCTTCAGCTGCTGCATTAGACATGAGCAGCGTTGCCAAGTCTGCTCGTTACAAGCTTCTAAGGGCCGCAGATCTCCTGAGTCACGGCCGCAGGTTGTGTATTTTTGTTCTTGTTTCTAAAGGTGAAGTTTCTTCTTGGGGCTCTTCTGTCTGTGTGAATCCCCCTGATTATCTTCCAGCTCCTAACAATAAAACGAAACACGAATGCAGTAGGCAGTTTGTCCACCTCCTCGTTTCCTGGTTATCAAACACACTCACGCACATGGAGCATGCTCCAAAGCCAAAGTTGCCAGGTCTGCTTATTATAAGCGACCTTTTCCTGAATAGATGTTTGGCACTGTGATATTGAAATGCAATGTAGACGAACATGAACACACTTTATGTAGATTTCTCTTTTTAAAAAGTAATATATCACATTAGGAAAGGAAACAGCTGGAGGTTGATTATTCTGGACTTGTTTTTATTGACCTGTAAACTCTGGACAGGAGCTCTGATTCCACAGGGTATGTGACATGATTTAGTAAAATAAAGAGCACAAAAGAAATAACTGTTGTTCTGTGGCATCAAGACTGCTCTTCTTTAGGAGAGGCTTTATGACGGCAGTGTTCGAGGCCTTTGGGAATGTTCCAGATTGTAGTGACATGTTAACTATCTGAGCGAGTGGAGGTAACAAACTGCTCAGCACAGACTTCAGAAATCTAGTGGGTAACACATGGAGGCAGCATGTGGATGAACTCAGACTGGAGATGATCTCTGGGACAGTTTTGTCAGCTCTAGGTGGCTGCAGGGTTATTGGTGCTGTGGTAATGATAGAGTTTTTAATGGTCTGAACCTTGTTTCTAAAGAAGACTGCAAACTCATTACACTTAGATGTGGAGGTTAGTTCTAATGGAGGGTTTGTTAATCTGTTCACTTTTCTGAAATAAAGACACTGTTGTTACTGCAGGTTATAATAATTTCAGAAAAGTACCTCTCCCTGGTTCTACGCAGTGGTGGACAGAGTACTTTCCTTCATTACTTCAGTAAAAGTACAGATACTCCTGGTCAAATATTACTCCAAGATAAGTAAAAGTCGTCAAGTCATAATTTTACTTATGTGAAAGTACTGGAGTACCTGCATTTGAAAATACTTAAGTATTAAAAGTACATTTTGCTTTCATTGTCAGTGTGTAAGTGTTGTTACAATGATATACAGACCCTAATGACTGAAACAGACTGAATGCACTGACCTGCTTAAAGAAACTATAGAATAAAAAGCTGGTAAACTACTTAGCCTACAGAAATCCTTATTGAAACACAACTAACTCAAAATAAAATGACAGTCATTGCTGTTTTCATTTTTGTTCAACACACAGCATGCTTTCTCAGGTTGGACAGTTTCTGCAGGCGCTGATGAGGTTTGGTAAACAGAGAGTCATTCTTCATTTAAACAATCTCAGATATAGATTTCAGATATGGCCATGGGTGATCTGGTGAGGAGTCATCATCTGTACCTGTCGTTACATCATGACTGCCAAGACAAGAACTGTTCTTCACATCACCGCTTCAGCAAATCACAAGTAGATCCCATTTTAGAAGAGAAAAGAAATTTCATCCACTGACTTCAGAGCTTTACCTAAAAGACCCTTCATAGAAATGTAGTGAAGTGAACCCTTTCATGCATAAATTGTTGAATCACAAAGAAATATTTTCAGTGCTTCTTTTTACTTTCAAACAAGTTAAAAATTGTCTTTTTTTTCAATGTCATTTTGAGAGTTTTGCATCTGTCCATTCACCGTACACCAACAGTAGAAATAATAATTTAACAAACTTAATAAATATTCCCAAACACATGTCTTTGGTAACATTTATAAAGAGTAAGTAAAAGGAAAGGCAAAATCTGAGGTTAATGTTTTATTGCTGTTTGATCAAACTATTCACTGTGAATACCACCAAAATCTAAAATAAGAAATACAATACATTTTTGAAATCTAAACAGCAAATAACAAATTTGCCCTTCATCAGCTGTTTGAGATTTGAATGCAATATCTCATTATTGTAAAAAAAAAAAAAAAAAATCAAAAGGTGCAATGCAAATATTTAAATGAAACTTCAGACAGTGGTTTGGGAGTTTATCAACTTGTAGTTGGACAAAACTGCAACCCAACGGGTATAAATGTTTTTCAATTATCTGTCTACTGTAGTGGACAGCATGCATGAAAGGGTTAAAAGTAAAATATTTGTGTTTCTAATGCAGTGGAGTAAAAGTCATAAGTTTGCAAAAATAATAGTCAAGTAAAGTACAGATACTCAAAAATGTACTACAGTACTCAAGTAAATCTACTTTGTTACTGTCCTTCCCGGGCTCTACATAAGAGCTGATTGAACACATATAACTGTGCTTTATAAATGTCATAATGAACATGGAGCTCTGAGTTTTTCCTTTTCTTTATCATGTCCATGAGCAGAGCTCCTGAGCTGTTATCTGTATCTGAGAAATCAGAAATGATCAGACAGGACAGATCACCCACACTGAAATATTAATAACCTCCTTTATAAAGATTATTATGTTGAAATGCTGAGTCAGCATTTCAACATATTGTTCTTCCTAAAATTTATTCTTCTTTTTCTTCTTCTTCTCCTCCTTCTTCTTCTTCTTCTTATTCCTTCAGATTATGCCCCCTTTCACAGGCTTCAAATTTGCACAGATTTTCACAGAAAAAAATTGACATATGCAGCATGTTCAGGAGAAGTGCGCTTGTATTTTTCACAGGTTTAACAGTTATACTTTTTACTGTAAAAAATAATTTTTACATTGAAATCAATGGGACATTTCCGCAGGTCTGCTGAAAACTTCAGCAACTTTGAAGCTCCACAGATTGGGCATGCTTCCACCTACAGACTTCATTCATGCTTTAAAAGCTGCACTGACTTCTCAACTATTTTTACATATCTTCAGCTTTTTGCTGACTTCTACAGTTTGTTAAATATGATTTTTTAAGCAACAAGTTTTGCGGATTTCTCTGATATTATAGCGCGTCACGTGACCCGTTAGAGCGGAGCGACCATGGGAGCAACTGCCGAAGTTCAGCAGAATTATCCTGTCAAAACTATGTCAAACTGTCCTCCACAGACATGATTTATGCATCAAAACGTTGCTACCCTTCTCCTCTTACACGTGAAATCTGCTTCAAAGTTTAATCTGACATCCTTTTGTCTCAGTGAGCTTCAGCTTTTGCGGTATGCTGCAAAATCTTCCATCTGCAGTAATGCAATTTCTCAGCTCTGGACAGCCGAGTGCTTCACTTTGAAGCCCGTTTTTAACTCGCCACTGTGTCAACATTTTTAACAGTACAGACGTGAAATTACATCAGTCGCTTCAGCATGTTCTTGGGATACTCACAGTGCAATGCCTTTTCCGATATTTATCACAGTTTAGACACAGCAAGCATTCAATTACCCGGAAATACCAAGCGTTATCAGTGCTCTTATGAGGACAAATACAATGCTTTCCATGATACAGCATATTCAGTTGTGGTTAAATAGTTAGCACAGTGGACTATGAACCGGGAGAAACAGGTTCAAATCCAGGATGAGGCAGAGGTACTTTTCTTCTCCATCTAGTACAGATTCTTCTTTACAATAGCGTAATCATGCTTGTCTTTACACTCTCAACCTTACCTTGGATGTATTACACTGACTGGCCACTTTATTAGGTACATCTACAGATATCAACACATTTAGCCATGTTACAAAACAGTCATTCATTTTCTGCTTTCTTTCACAACTGCAAACAGTTTTTAGTGCACTTTTCACTACCTGCTACAGTTTCTGAGATATGACTGTTGAAGCAGCATCAACTTTTGCACATTTCTGTGAAGTTAGAGCGTGGTCACGTGACCTGCACACCTGAGCTCCAGTATCTATAATTTTCTACAAACATTTTTATTGCACATTTCACACATTTTCAGCCGTAATTTACTGCTTAGAACTATTAATGTCACATTTTCAACTTTCTTTGCATTACTTTTAGCAATTTCATTTCACAGCTTCAGCAGTCACACTCAGCATTTCAACGCATTTCCTGCATGGAAATGCAAATTCTCTCGTTAACTCTATTTTCTGCCCCCAGAGCATAAAGAAAGACAAAGGGTGGTCGATGATCTCTGCTGTAAACCTGATCAGTTTGAGTTTGAACTTTTTTATGACTCAGATTTTATGTCAATATAAAACTCAATGAAACATCTTCAGCTCAAAGTCCAGAGCAGCTCGTTAAGAATCAGACCATCACATTGTCCTGTGATCCGCTCACAGCTCGTGTGTCTCCAACTCGTCTCTTCATCCTGAAGTTTAATCAGAATTAGATTTCAGCTGGAGGTCAAACATGGGTCTGGAGGTCTAAAGTGGGTCTGGTGGTCAAACATGGGTCTGGAGGTCTAAAGTGGGTCTGGAGGTCTCGGCTGCTCCTTCTCCTGAGGACCGTCACAGGTGAGCTCTTCTCTGTTCTCTGATCCAGACCTGTTCCAGCGTCCAGTCACCTCCACTCTGTAGGTCTGATGTAGTTTAATCTTTATTTAAGCAGAAAAACCCTCTGAGACCAGGACCTGGTCTACAGGCGCCCTGGACCACAGGACAGCAGCTCTAGTGTTCTGCTCAAGGCCACTCTATACGAAACCAAGACAAGACCAGCTCTATTTTAAAAACCATGACAGGGTTGAACAGTTAAGGGGGTCCCTCAGTCCTCACAGGAGAAAAAACATGAACTGAAGGTCTTTGTTGTTTTAAAGTTCCTCTTTATTCACATTAAAGAAGCTGAAGATCAGATCAGAGCTGGTCTGGATTGGTCTTTGAAGCAAAATCCAGAGTCTGGCCAGTCCGGGACAGAGACAAGACCTTCAAAATGTGCTCTAAAGACCAAGACCGGTCTTGAGTAACACATCACTGAGCAGCTCACTGTAAATATAAATGTTTTTAAAGACAAAAGTTTAGACAACAAATAAGTGATAAATAAAAATCATCAGCTGACATCAGACTGGAGGATCAGGACTGTGAAGCTGCTGTGAAATAATAAAACATGTTTCTGCAGACAAACGTCCTAGACCAGGACCGAGCTCACCTGTCTGAAACAGAACCGAGCTCACCTGTCTGAAACAGGACCGAGCTCACCTGTCTGAGGGCGTTTTCACATTAGGCCCAATTGTTTCGCACCATACTGTAGCACAGTTTGCCCCCCATGGAGGTCTCAGACCGGCTGATTTGGTGCACACCAAAGTGTGATGGTTGCATTCACATTGACACTAACTTACCAAACTCTGGGCCAAAACTTCTTTGGTGGGCACTAAATATGGTTGGTGAGAAAACGCCCTGAAACAGGACAGGGATATAAAGAAAACTGGAGCATGTTTATGACTGAGGAGAGAAAGCTCATGATCAGGCTGTGTGGAGCTTTATGACATAAAGAAGAAGATAATTTACTAAAGTCTCTTAAATAATAAAACTTTATAAACTCCAGCAGGTCAGAGTCCAGACTGCAGTGTGACATCTATGGTCATATTTCTCTGCTCACAGCTCTGCGCTTCAGTCTGATCTCTTCATCTGTTACAGATTAACTCACATTAAAGTCCCTCTGAGACAGAGGAGAGACTCTACAGCTCCTTAGGTCATTAAAATGACTTTACCTTCGCAGCATGGGGACAAAATAAAATCTGAAATCCTGCTAAATAAAGAGGAAGGAACTCTGTTTCACCAACAAGTTACTGTTACAAATGTATTTCTCAGTTTGGAGGGTGAAGGGTTAATAGTGGCTGTGAATGAGGGCATGTTAAAACATGGACAATAAAAAAAAAATAAATCTTCTTCCGCCCACAGAGAGTGGCCTGAACACCTGAGAGGTCTTCCTGTCACATGACTTCAGGTAATCACCCATCAGCCCTCTGACTGACCTGTGAACACAGAGCTGAGAGCAACAAACCAGCAGAGTTAGTAGTAAGGACACTTCATTCTTACATTTGTTTATTTTTATCACTCTGGTAAAAATCCTTCTTCTTTAACATTTAGTTTAACCCTTGTGCACTGTTAAAGTTTAATATACACAGAAACTGTTATGGCTGTTTCCAGCCACTAACTTTTTTAACTGCTCTAAAAACATATCAGATTATTTTTTTTCTACTTTTTTTCACATAAATCTCTTAATCCACTTCTGCCCTGCTCAAAACTACCAAGCATTGAAAAATAAATTACAAATCTTAACACCTTAAAGCCACATAAAACTTCTTTGTATATTTTTTATATTGAAAGTGGATTGATTCGTGTTTTACCCATGATAAGAGACCTTATTTCTTGAAACAGCCTTCAAAGTGTTATAATTTTTATTTTTTGTTAAATGCTTGGTAGTTTTGAGCAGGACAGAAGTGGATTAGGAAATTTTAGCAAAAAAAAAAAGCAGAAAAAATATTTATCTGATATGTTTTTAGAGCAGTTAAAAGTGTAGTAGCTAAAAACAGCCATCACAGTACCTGACTAACTTTTTGGAAAAAAAAAACTGATGTTACAAAATAAATGAAAATGATTACAAATCAATGATGCTACTAATCTTTGACATATCTAAGACTATAATGCCACGTAAAAATTTTCTGTCTCTGATCATGTTTTATATTGAAAAATAGGTTATTTGATGCTGAACCCATCCCATAATCCATCCCATATTTCTTTAAATGGCTATTAAGAGGGTTAATCACCTGACCAAACATTTTTATTGAAGATCAGTTAACCATTAACCATATTCAGTGATCTGTTCACTCAGAGCAGTGGGTTTTGGCTTTTTTTCTCCTCCATGCTAAAACACTCAGAGTCAGACCTCGTCCTGCTGCCTCAGATTTTTATAGACATCATAAAAAAATGTTTTTCAGAGGTGTGTCAGAGCAGCTCAAAGGACCCCCTACAAAATATGAACATTATAATTAGAGTCAATCCAAACAGGAGAGATTTAAATTCTATAATCTGGTGGGTTTATGTGTCATAACAAAGCCCCATAAGGTTTCTGTCTAAAGCTCAGACTTTCCAGGTCAGAAACTCATCAATGAAACACAGACACAAACTCAGCCTCTCTTTCTAATCTGTCACAGAGACTGTGAGCCACAGCCTAATCTTCTCCTCTGAGCCGGACACCTCATCAGGTCTCCATACGCTGATGGTGTTGGTTTGATGGGTTAGGGACCGTCAGCAAATTACCAGAGTGAAGGAATGCTGTGGAGAAAAGTTAAACTTCACTATGAAGAGATGTGACATCTACACATAAATGACCTCATGTTATGCCCCAGTCACACATTCCCCTTTCTCAAAGTGATTGTGCATGACTGTACACGATTGAGGAGGCTAGTGTGATCGCTATGATACGGGAGGAAATGACTGTCTCACCCCTGGACACACCCCTTAAATACAACATCAGTAGAGCTTCTACAGCGCTTCGGGGGCGTTCCCCCCACTCCACTTAGGTTAATACAGCGATATGATGAGGTGTCCATCCCGCTGACACAACGTCAGCCCCGCTCGAGCTCAGTTCGAGTCACGTAAGCCCCGACTGAGCCCCGTCGCTTGCACTGTCTTGAACGGGACACAGTCGGGGCACAAACGGATACATCCTCGTCAGTCGTCCTCATAAAGCTTTCAGGATTGATCCACGATCAGCCCGACTGAGCTCCGTACATGCCACGCTAATACCGTTCACATAAGGACTGCATTAGGCTTCCATCCCGCTATACTGAGAGCGGCGGTTCTCCATGACAGTTTTGAACAGTTCAAAACGCTGATCCAGACCAAGTAGAGCATGCACCACGACCACAGCACGTTTCATCAGGATTATGACAATCATGCACAATCGCCATGAGAAACGGGAATGTGTGACTTAGGCATTATTCACTCTGTTGCTTAGCGGGTTACAAATCTGCTCTGGATCATCCTACACTGATACCCAGCGGTTTGTAAGGCCGCTCAGAAGCTTCACTAGGCCTGTGCTTTAAACAATAGATCTATGCTCACCAGTTTGCAGCCAGCTGTCTCTCGCAGAGATCCTCATCTCCGGATCCCAGCTGTGTGTGGTGACCACCAAACCCTCAAGATGGGTTTTTCAATATTGGAAATCTTTTTCCAGGCTGTGCACGGGCTTTCGCCATGGTCCTCCCTCTGCCAGGGTCACAGCTGTGAGGATCCGGCTCGAAGGACCAACTTATGTCAGGATTTTTTCTCTTTACACTCTCAAGATTGCTCAGAAACCAGTTTGTACCACACCTGACATAATTCAGAATAAAGATGACAATGAGGCAGCTGGATGCAATCAAGGTGAATTTTACTTGTTATAACGAGGAGCAACAACATACATGTTACAACATGAAATGTTGAACTGAAGAAATACAATGTCTTCTCTCATTTATAAGAATGTGTGTGAGTAACATGTGGGGGTGTGAGATGAAGTGAGCTCCACATGAGCTCCACCTCTCATGCTGGTTTGAGTTGGTCCTGAAGGTGCAGACATAACAAGGATAAGCAATGGACGAGGAGTGGGGCGATGCAAGGTCATGTGTGTCTATGTGAGAGAAAACATGTAGTCAGCTAAGCAATGATTATACAGAGAATAAGGACACAGTGAGAAAAAGATGTTTCAAATACATAAAAAACTATATACAATATATACATTACATTTCCTAACACACTGCAAGTTATCAATGTTTTTTCAAACTGTTTGAAAAATTATGAATCAAACTATCTTACAGGATATTTTGATTGAAAATAAGCCAATGCCATCAAATTTCTGTGACCGACTGACAGATGATCATTATATATGAACATGAATATGTTGATATTCTTCTGTGCACTGTTTTTGAAGATGTTCCACCTCTTTATGGTGAAGTTAAATACTTTTTCTTTGTAAACATTCCTTCACTGTGGTCATTTGGTGACTGCGTGGTCGAGCCAACACGTCTGTGTCCTGTTGAGTTTATTCTCCTCTGCTTTTTATATACGCTGTTTCACTGATGAGTTTGACCCAGGATGGTTTCACATGTGCACAAGAAACTTATAATTATTTATTTTTGACCCTTTAGGGGCTCTGTAGTACAATACCAGGACCTACAAAAGTCTCTGGACCCCTGAGACTCACCTAAGTGTCCTGAGGATCTGAGCTTCAGCACCTTCACCAGGTGAGTTCACAGCCAAACTGTCCTGTTCACTCTCATGGAGACCATCACAAACCAATCAGAGCTTTAGTTACAGTGATCTCCTGTTTGTGTGTCCACAGATCATCAAGACAAACGTGATCGTCTTACTCCAGAAGATAAAACATGTCTGAGGGCCACGTTGCCAGTGAAAGGAGGAACAGCAAAGACCTACTACCTCCTCGTATACCTGAGCAAACATCTTCTGCTGCAGAGGATCGTGATTCAACAACGAAACAGGATCTAAAATCACATATAGAAACACATTTGTTAATACATGATTCATTAATGAGACAGGCTCAGTGGGGATTTACTGCTACAGGAGAGAGGAGCAGAGATCTATTTCCTGATCTATCTGAGCGTCAACAATCACCTTCAAGTGAACAGTCTTTGTTAGAGCATAAAATATCAATGCAAAAGTCTCTGTATGAGTTTTCTGGTATCCTCAAAGAAATAGATGAAGTGTCCAAAGTGGCAAAAGATTATCATGAAAAAGGTAATCGATACCACGTTGCAGGGATGGTAGTTGTTGCTGTAGTGGCATTAGGGGTTGTTGCAGCTTTATTCACAGGGGGAGGGAGCTTGGCTGTGGCAGCAGCAGCAGCAGCAGGTGCTGCAGTTACATATCTTATTAAAATGTCACGCAACTATAAGGATAAGATAAAAACAACTGCTGAGAAAATAGAGAAGTCAGTGAAGGAGTTCCGAGAGACTCTTCAACTTTTGAAAAACAACTTGGTGAACATAAAGATTATGAGTGAGAAGCTGCAGGAATCAACAGTCATAATTATGTCCACACTCATTCTGAAAAAGGTGGAGGAGGTCCATGAGGTTCATAAACAGCTTTCTGAATTAGGAAGAATATTATTACTGCTGCAGGGAGGAGGCTTTGTGAGCTCTGTCGGACAGTTATTTGGTCGGAGTGAGCAAGTCTTTGTTAAGTTAGAAGAGTTACAAAAGAAGTGAAACCTCCTTCAGATTGAAACTGTTGCTGATCAGTTATGAACCTCGGTCATTCTCTGCTGTAGAAACACCTGCAGCCTTGGCCAATCAGAGGCCTCCCTGCTCAGCTCTGCCTCACCTGTGAAGGTGTTTCCTGTTCTTCTCTTGAACATATTTAAATTCTCCCATTAATCTGTTTCTATGATGTCAGATGTTCTGTAGTATTTTGGTTCCTGTCTGTTCAGTCTGACTCTGTGAAAGTCTGTGAGCTCTGCTCTGATTGGTCTGACAGACCTGTGGAGGCGGAGCTTCAGGCCGTCTGACCAATCCTGACGTTGCATGGACCTGTCAATCATGTCTGTGATGAGTAAAACAGGAGTGATGTGAAAACTGTGGACAGAAACAGAGACTGAAGCTCTGTTCACCTGTTTGAGCTCTTTAAACCGTCATCCTCTGAAAATCTGTTTATAAATGTGGATGTAGATTATTTCTGTTGAACTTTTTCTACTCTAGATCTGTTTATAAATGTGGATGTAAATTATTTCTGTTTACCTTTTTCTACTCTAGATCTGTTTATAAATGTGGATGTAGATTATTTCTGTTTACCTTTTTCTCAACAGTTTTTACTGTAATATCTAAATTTACTTTCTGTAAAAACAAACAAACTTCTGTACATGACAAAGTTTTGTGTGAAAACACAGATTTATATCAACTTAACGGCATTTGACCATAAATCTACATTTACCTATTAAATGTCTACATGGTGAGTTACTGAGAAGAGAAACAGGTCAGAGAAAACTGTTTACAGGAGAACTGTCCAACAGCAGGTCAGAGTTATTTTATTAAATGTTTCAGGATTTGGATGGAATAAATACTTCATAACATGTTTTTGGTTTCTTTAAGTTTCATGTATGTATGTTTTTTTACAAAATGATATATCACTAATAAATCACCTTTTTTTTATTTTAAAGTCATAGAATAAAACACAGCATGATTCTTTGTATGAAAACACATTTTTCTGTTGTTTTATTTTTCCGGTCTGTTCTGAAGTTGATCTCTGGGTTTGTGTTTGGAGAATCTTTTCTCTGAATGTTTAAATCAGACTGATGCTGATAAAATAAAAACATTTAAACTTTATTAGACTACTGTCTGTCTTTCTGTCTGTCTGTCTGTCCACCTGTCTGTCTGTTTCTCTGTCTGTCTGTCTGTGTCTTTGCTTTTTCTGTAGAGGACTAACTGACACAGGCTGTCTCTTGCTGTTCCATCGATCTCCATTCATTTAAATGGAAAAAGCTGTGAGAGCTGTTTCAGCGTTGACCAAACTTTGAGGGCTTGTCATTCAGAAACCGTTCGAGAAACAACAAATCCCTTCACAACTTTTGTTCAATGTCTCCTCTGTCATCTGTCCACATTTCAAGCTGATACCATTTACGTTGTAGGAGAAAATAATTTTTCCGTTTGGCATACTTTTCCCCTGAAATTTTATTTTGAAGGGCAATTTGCCAACTTCCTGTTTGAGATACGTCGGGGGTGTCAGTGCATGATTTGTGGGTCTTGATGAGATGAACATTTTGGCATTGGTTTCATGTCTCTACTACATTCCTAGAGGAAGTTACAGCCATTTTAGTGTTTTTTCTATAGGTGACGCTAGAGAGCACGTTTTGTAATGTTCAGGGTTAATTTTTTCATTTTATGAAATTTTCTGCTGTTTCTCAGGTGATTGTCAAGTTTGGTGAGTTTCTGAGCATGTTTAGTGGGTCAAATTAAGGTTTAATTGTTTTTAGATAAGGGTGCAGGGAACAATAGGGTTCCTGTACCCTAATTATACAAATACAGTAATACAGTTAATAAGTACCATGAATAAATGTACACGGTTGTAGTAAATTAGAGGCTAAAACACAAGTTACAGTTAGCATTAAAGATTATTAAAACATGGGGTGCTGGTTTGGCGTAGTGGTTAGCACCCCATGTACATGCTTCTGCAGGTCCAGGTTCGAGTCCCGCCTGTGACCAGTCTGCAGAGTGTCTTCCCCTACTCTCTCTCCCCCTTTCACAAGCCTATCCTCTGTCTCTCTGCTATAAATAAAGGCACAAAATGCCCAAAAAATACATTAAAAAAAAAAAAGATTATTGAAACAGTATACTGTTAATTACTTATGATAAATTAACGTTCAAATTTCTGCTGCTGTTGAACTTTTTAAGTTCAGTTTGAGATTTAATTTCCAATGGTAAGAACTCCACAGCTGTAGAGGTCTGACTGCCCAGATGTCCTGCAGCTTTGGATTTTACACTTTTGTTCTGTTCCTTGTTGTTGTCCTACAGCTGTCTGTCTTTGTAAAGTTCTGAGACATCAAATTTAAGCTCTTGAAAACAACTTTCAGAAAGGATCATTTTATAAAGTTGGAAAAGTTCATAAATTATATTTCTCAGTAATTTTGCAGTGGTGTTATTTTTGTGGCTTCTGGTCTAAAATGTTCAAAGCTTGTTCATAAAGTGTAAATAAAGATTTAGTGGTTTAGTCTGTGGAAGAACCACAGCATGCAGACATAAATGAGCCGCCTTAAAGGACCTGATAGGTCTAAAGCAGGCCCCGCCCCCTCGCTGGATGCCGCTCTCTGATTGGATCAAACAGGCTGCAGTGAAACAGACGGTAATAAACGTGTTTATGACCAGAGAAGTTTGTCACACTTTATCTCTAAAGAACAATTAAATAAATGTTTTATGAGAATATTTGTGCTTCTGTTTTTATGATTAATAATTAAGGTCTGTTTCTCTGTTCACTCTTCACATTTATTATTTTATAAAGTTTATTATGACGATCAGTGATCATCAACAGGATTCAGATCATTAACATCTGAGCTCACAGAATCAGTTTATTTTATTTAATCAATTCATCCGTTCAGAGCCTTCATTAATTTAATAAACAGATTTTTACCCCTAAAGTGGCAAAAGTCTTTTTAAACCAAACAGATAAACTCTCAGAGAAAATCCAGACGACACAGGAACAGAAACATTTTACTGCATGGGACTTTAGCTTCCTCTTTCATAAACAAAAATAATAATATAAGTAATAACATAAATTATATAATAATAATTATAATAATAATAATATAAATCAAAGTGTTTGCATAAGCTCACCGGCTGCAGCTCCGTTCACTGCATGTCACCGGTTTTATTTTTATTAACAATAAACAGACACAAACAGTTTGGCTGTGATAAAGCATACAGAGTTAAGGCATAGGTGAATGTTCAGTGCAATAAAATAAAGTACAATATGGAATCAATCCCAAGTACCAAAATGAAATAAAGAAACAAAACAACACAAAAATAAAACAAACTAAGAGCTGGGGCTTTTCTTGTTCCTCATATTCTTCTGTAGAGTCCAGAGGCTTTCTTTCTTTTTCCTTTTTCATGAGTTTAAGGACTTTGGTGTAAAACAGAAACTTATTGAAAAAGATTCAAAACTCAGGGAGAGATTTATTGATTTATGATTTTATGAACCCTGAACATGGGAATGTAGAATTTTCCAAGGATGAGAAAAATATTTACCAGAGAGCTTTTTTTATTTATTTTAACAAGTTCATATACGACGTTCTTTTGAGAAAACTCCTTCACGTGAGAAACCTTTGGATAAAACCGTTCATGCAGTGAACAAACATTCAGAAAATAAATGATCAGTTTCACATTTTTCACAAAACACACAGTTAAGACACCGCATGGATAAACACCATCAATATTTAAAATGATTTCTTTTGCTTTAGGAGTTATTGGATATTTTAGATATTCAGTTCTTAAAATGTGTTTATTGGGTTTGGAAATAGAAAGTTGAATAGAATTATGAAAAGATTCCACATGATTCAGTTTATCATTAAATCTGGAGCTTAAGATCTTATTGGAATATTTTGTATATACATTTGAGGAAGCTGAAGTCCGAGTGTGTAAGAAATTCTTTCACCACACTTATAAAGGAGTTAGGAATAGCTTTAGTGATTGATTTAAACAATCTACCACTACATTTCACATCATATTTAGCACAGAAGTGCTCATGTGAAATAAAACCATCACTTTTATCAGATAAATGGGTTGGTGACCAAATTTGTTCATCAGTCCAGCTCTTGTTGGCATGTGCCCAGTTCATGAAGCTGATGTGTTTAACCCTACAAAGCCAATTGTATCATATTTGATACATACTTTTATAATAGCACTTTCTACTCACTATGATCAACAAATTGCAAAAGAAAAAAACAAACATCTGAATACAGTGAGATAAATGACTAAAATGTCCTCAAAATTATTATCAGTTGCCAAAAACACCTGATGTATCATGGCTAAAAAATCTAAATGTTGAATTTTATGGACATTCTGATTTTTATGGATTTTAGCAGAAAGTGAAACAAACATTTCAGCTCCAAAAAAATTAGAATTTTCTGGCTATTATCTATGGTCTTGGGCTTTGGCTGCGTCCACAGGGGGGCGGTGACGACACCTGCGGCTCGACACCACCGAAGAAGAAAAGTCTGCAGAAGAAGACGGCGGAGGACCAATCAGCACGTGACCGAGCGGCTCCGACTGTCTGCAGCAAAGTTTCTCCTGATGCTGACACCCTGTGACCCTCTTCATGACTGCACAGGTGAGTCCAGAGAGCCCAGACTCACCTGGGCACGCGCCACACAGTCCATCTGCACTGACGCTGTGGCGCCAAACCCCGCGAACATTTCTGCTGAATTAGAGACGTGAACTGGGCGTGAGCAGCTGCACAGCGGGAGTTTGGTGGTGATTTAAAGTAAATAATTGAGTGTTTTAATCAGAGGAATCAGCGCCGAATTAAAGTTCAGACTCATTAATACAGAGACAATCACTTTAAACTGGTGTAAGAGCTTTTAGAGGGTCAGTATGTTAAGAAATAAAAAATCAACGAAACTGTAAAGGGAGTTCGGTATTGTGCTCAGGCTGGCCTCTGAAAAATCATGCTTTCTGATTGGTCACAGTTATGGGGGCGGGTCCAGACCTTTGACCTGGTGCACGGTAATCTTGTGTGATTTAGTAAGAAAACTAAATAAAATATAAACTAAAATAAATAGATCTGTGATTATATGGACATGAATAAAACATTAAAGGCCTAATGTTAAAAACAAACTGACTGATGAATAATGATAACTGGGTTATATTATTGTAATTATCATCATTATCATTATATAATTTTTTGTTAATATTATTTTCATTAATTATTATAATTATTATGTTTGATAATCAGCTGGCCGTGCTCAGTCTGATTCTCTGTGAAACTTTAATAAATCTGAACAGGAAGTATCCAGACAGTTACTGTTTCTAACAAACTCACCCTGGCCATTTCATTAGGTACACCAGTCTCCTCAGCCACACTAACAGCTTATCAGCCAATCACATGGCAGCAGCTCAGAGGTGTACCTAATGAAGTGGCCGCTGCACCTGCTCACACTCTAACCCTTCCTCGTCCTCAGGTGTGCGTGCTGTACTTCGCTAAGAGCGGCGAGCTGACCGGGGTCAAAGAGGAGCAGGCTGTTACCGTGACGACACCAATCAGCAGCCGCGACCTTTGGGAGCTGCTGGTGCAACGACATCCCAGGTACACCTGAGGGGGCGGGGCCAAAGACACCTGACACACCTGAGAGAGTCTGAGCACGAGCAGCGATAACCAGAGTTTACAAGAATCAGGGCCAGAAGCCTGTTATTATTATTATTATTATTATTATTATTATTATTATTATTATTATTATTATTATTATTCAATGTTATTACAATTGTTTTATTATTATGTTGGTATTATTATTTTGCTTATTATTTTTGTTATTATCAATATTATCATTATTAATATTAATATTATAAATAGTATTGTTGTTGTTGTTATTAATATTATTATTAATATTACTGCTTTTAATATTGATATTGCTATTATTATCATTATTTTATCATGTTTATTATTATTGTTATTAATTCTACTAACAGTAAAATTTGGTCAATAATTATGATTATATGTCATAATAAATAATATTTATTATTTATTCAAATAAAATAATAATAATAATAGTTAATAATAGAAAATAAACAAATAATAATACAAAAATAATGATATTAATAATGATCCTGTGTGTATCTTTGGATCCTAATTGAATATGAACCTGAGGGGCGTTCCCCTCCCTGCACCTGTTGGAGCCACAGGTGTGTCCATGGACATGACCGGCCACTTTATTAGGGACACCTGTTCAGTTATTCAGTAACATAAAGGTTAAAGGTGAATCCCAGTTCTTCCCCTCAGCTCTCTGTCTCTGAGCTGAGGTCAAGGCCGAATCACTCTGCTGAGAAACGAGGCACTGCTCGATTTTCCGTTACGTCATCACCCAGCGCCGCTCGCTGTGACGTTAGCAGATGAGACGATAACGACCGCTAAGCTAGCTCGTTACAACGAGAAATTTAAAATGTGACCAACAACTGAAAACAGGATTAATGTTTACTTCATAATAAAATGATTCCTTAAAAATGAGCCAGAACTCAGACTCACCTTTACCACACCTAACCGCTCAAAACCACCGAGGAACAGGTACCCTAGGTCAGCCAATCACATGGCAGTGAGTCAGTGACTTTAGGCGGGCAGTCACCATGGAGTCGACCTGCTGACAGTCGTCCAATCACAGGCTGTCTGTGTGCAGGCTCTCTCTCCTGCAGGGTTAGGGGTCAGAGGTCAGAGGTGACAGGCTGTCTGTGTGCAGGGTCTCTCTCCTGCAGGGTTAGGGGTCAGAGGTCAGAGGTGACAGGCTGTCTGTGTGCAGGCTCTGTCTCCTGCAGGGTTAGGGGTCAGAGGTCAGAGGTGACAGGCTGTCTGTGTGCAGACTCTCTCTCCTGCAGGGTTAGGGGTCAGAGGTCAGAGGTGACAGGCTGTCTGTGTGCAGACTCTCTCTCCTGCAGGGTTAGGGGTCAGAGGTCAGAGGTGACAGGCTGTCTGTGTGCAGACTCTCTCTCCTGCAGGGTTAGGGGTCAGAGGTCAGAGGTGACAGGCTGTCTGTGTGCAGGCTCTCTCTCCTGCAGGGCGCAGTCGTCCTGGCGGTACAGCAGCGGTACGTGGACGTTGGCGAGCAGCTGCTGACCCTGAGGGACGGGGACGAGGTCGCCGTGGTGCCGCCGCTCAGCGGGGGCTGAACGAGGCAGGTAACCCCTCCCCCCTCTGTCTCTTACCTGTCTGATTAAGCCCCGCCCCTGACTGTGCTCTGTCCTTCCTGTCAGATGGACCAATCAGAGGAGGGCAGGAACCTCTTCAAGCTGAGCCGTGATTGGTTGTCTGTGCAGGAAGTGGTGGACGGCGTGGGCAGTGCGGCGTGCGGGGCCGTGTCGCTCTTCATCGGTTTGAATAAAGTTTATTATTTTTATTAATTATGATAAAGGAGAATGAGTCAGTGAACTCATCACCTGTGGGGGCGTACCTGTGTGCAGGGACCACCCGCGAGGACCAGGTGGACGGCAGGAAGGTGATTGGTCTGGAGTACGAGGCGTACGAGCCCATGGCCCAATCAGAGTTCAGGAAGCTGTGTGATGACATCAGAGCGAGGTGGCCGAGCGTGAAGCACGTCTGCATCCATCACCGCCTCGGGTGAGCAGGGGGAGGGGCTTTACCTGGTATAACTCCGCCCCTTTAGCATGACTCCTCCTACTGACTCCTCCCACTGTGTGGCTCCTCCCTCAGGTGGGTGGCGGTGGGCCAGGCCAGCGTCATCGTGGCGATCTCGTCTCCTCACCGTCGTGACAGCGAGCAGGCGGTGCAGCACGCCATGACGGAGCTGAAGGCCAAGCTGCCGGTGTGGAAGAAGGTGACCAATCAGAGCGAGCCACCGGTGATGTCATCGCTGTACCAGCTCAATAACTGACCAATCACAGACCAGTCTGAGTTTATCTGCAGGTTTAGCCAATCAGGAGGGCAGGATTAATATGATCCAGGGCCAGTGTGTTTGATTGACAGCTGTGTTTGATTGACAGATGTGTTTGATTGACAGATGTGTTTGATGGACAGGTGTGTTTGATGGACAGATGTGTTTGATTGACAGATGTGTTTGATTGACAGATGTGTTTGATGGACAGATGTGTTTGATGGACAGGTGTGTTTGATGGACAGATGTGTTTGATTGACAGATGTGTTTGATTGACAGCTGTGTTTGATTGACAGATGTGTTTGATTGACAGATGTGTTTGATTGACAGCTGTGTTTGATGGACAGATGTGTTTGATTGACAGATGTGTTTGATTGACAGCTGTGTTTGATGGACAGATGTGTTTGATTGACAGATGTGTTTGATTGACAGCTGTGTTTGATTGACAGGTGTGTTTGATTGACAGCTGTGTTTGATTGACAGGTGTGTTTGATTGACAGATGTGTTTGATTGACAGCTGTGTTTGATGGACAGATGTGTTTGATTGACAGATGTGTTTGATTGACAGATGTGTTTGATTGACAGCTGTGTTTGATTGACAGGTGTGTTTGATTGACAGGTGTGTTTGATTGACAGATGTGTTTGATTGACAGCTGTGTTTGATGGACAGATGTGTTTGATTGACAGCTGTGTTTGATTGACAGCTGTGTTTGATTGACAGGTGTGTTTGATTGACAGCTGTGTTTGATTGACAGGTGTGTTTGATTGACAGCTGTGTTTGATGGACAGATGTGTTTGATTGACAGGTGTGTTTGATTGACAGATGTGTTTGATTGACAGGTGTGTTTGATTGACAGGTGTGTTTGATTGACAGATGTGTTTGATTGACAGATGTGTTTGATTGACAGCTGATGTGTTTGATTGACAGGTGTGTTTGATTGACAGCTGTGTTTGATGGACAGATGTGTTTGATTGACAGGTGTGTTTGATTGACAGATGTGTTTGATTGACAGGTGTGTTTGATTGACAGGTGTGTTTGATTGACAGATGTGTTTGATTGACAGCTGATGTGTTTGATTGACAGGTGTGTTTGATTGACAGATGTGTTTGATTGACAGATGTGTTTGATGGACAGATGTGTTTGATTGACAGATGTGTTTGATTGACAGCTGATGTGTTTGATTGACAGGTGTGTTTGATTGACAGGTGTGTTTGATTGACAGATGTGTTTGATGGACAGATGTGTTTGATTGACAGGTGTGTTTGATTGACAGATGTGTTTGATTGACAGGTGTGTTTGATTGACAGCTGTGTTTGATTGACAGATGTGTTTGATTGACAGCTGTGTTTGATTGACAGGAGGTGTACGACTCTGAGGACTGGAGCTGGAAGCAGAACGCTGAGTGTTCGTGGTCTCAGAGGAAAACTGCAGAGAACACCTGATGATCAAAAAGATTCAGACAATAAAAAATTTTTAACGTTAAATCTTCGTGTTTGAAGACGATCCTGATGATGATTATTATATTAATTAAATATTTAAATTCACCGCTCATTAATCTGTTCACTTGTTTATTCTTTTTTGTTTATTCATATTTTTAATAATGTAGATTTAAACAGTTTATAAAGTAGGTAGAGTTATAATAATAGAGTTATAATATATATCCAATCCACTTTATTTATATAGCACAGTTAAAAAACAATAAAGTTTACCAAAGTGCTGCACAGTTAAAATTACACATAAGAACATCAAAAAAAGAAATAAAATCAATTAAAATAACACATGAAACAAATAAGAGTCATAAAAAACAAAGGGGTTAAGACCATAAAAGACATAATATAACATATAGAGTGATAATCTGAGCACAGATGATATTAATGTATATTTTAGAGGGTGAATCATGAGACCCTGTTCAGCTCTGACCTGTTTCATGTTTAATTGGTCACATTTAGGTTTTTAATTCTCTTAAATAAAATAATTATAAATATTTGTGTCTGTGTGGATAACAGATCAGCTTTACTGTCTCTGAGCTCATTTAAATATTTAATGAGTTAGTACAGAACATGTTTAAAGATATTTATAATAAAATAAATTCAGCATTTAAAGAAACTTAAAGTTTAAAGCTGATTAAAGATCACTGTTCTGAGAAACACTTTGATTCCAGTTATTGTTCAGTCATCACTCCTGGATCAGTTTTCACTGATGTCAGAACATTTCATCACTTTTTACACGAAACTGAACACAGACCATCTTTACCTCTGACTCACCTTTGTGGGCGGGGCTTACAGGAAAACACGGCACTTCCGGTTTCAGCCTTCAGTTTACTTCCTGTGAACAGCTCTGATTCGTTTACACTCAGACTCCAGCTGATCTTTATTTTACTTCATAAAAATGTCTAACCTTCATGTTCTGATGTTTCTTCCACCAGGCTGTGAGTGATTTAGGACTTTTAATTATTGTAGTTTAAATTTTCTTTATTTTATTCTTAAATGATAAATAAACATAATAAAAGAGAAAAAAGACAATGATGTAAAAAACACTAACAGACCCCTGGTCTCATATCTGACAGAGGAAACATTTATCTTTACTGGATGATTTGGTTTTAGGTTTAAAGTTCAAGATGTTATTTATAATTATCAGATTATTAAATAAGATCAGTCCCTTCAGAAACCATCAAAAGTCATAAAATAAACCAATCAAACTATAATAACTATGAAGTCTTTACATTATTGGCACCTTTACAGGTAAATTTGGACATTTGGAGACATAAAAACTGAAATGGGAGCTGACAGTCCTCTGCAGAGGGCCGTTCTGTTATAAACTGTCAGGAACTCTCAATAAACAATAAATAAAGAAAATAAACAATATCAAGTATAAAGCTTGAAAAAAGGATATTACCAACATCGATATATTTGAACTCAAACACAATTAACAACACATAATTAAAGACAATTTAAGATTTTAATGCAACAGAAAAATGAATATTCACCAGTTTTTAAAGCACAAATATATAAATATATTACCCTAACCACTGTTTCCAAATAGTTTTTACTCGTGCTTTATATTATATTCTAATGCTTCATAAAAAAGTAGGTTGTTAATTGACTTGTAAAAAACTAACATCTACTAGCAGTCTAGTTCAGTATAAATATTTTATCATCATCCTAATGTATGCATTCTGTAGTTCAGATGTTTTTGTAAATGTTTGGTGGCTCACACTGAGTAAGGTGAAGGCTGCACGTCTGCTCTAAATTAATTATTATGTAGTGATGTCCTCTTTATAATTAACATCAGGTCAGGCTGATGATACTTTATTTCTTCGCAATTTAGTATGAAACCATGGTGATTTATTATTGTTGAACAGTGTTATTGATCATCGCTCACAGAGACTGAATTGTTGATCTTATTTAAAATATAGATTCAGTTTTTAGAATATGTATAAAAATGGTAACATGGTGACTGATAAGATAATATAAACCTTTATTAGTTAGCAGCAGCAGGATACAAGAGAAACATCAGAAAAGATTTACAGATGAAACTATAGTAATTGGAATATAATAGAAAATAGCATAAATACAACTAAATGAAAATAAATGGAGCATGAGCCTTTCAGCAATATTAACAATATTTAACAATATTTTAAAAAATCTAAAAGAAAATAAGTGAAATAAAATGAATATAAATGAAGGAGCATGAGCCTTTCAGCAATATTAACAATATATATTAAAAAAATAAAAAGATTATGGAGGTTTGATGTTGAAAAGATGACAGCTGATTGGATCATACTTTATGTTATTGATCTTTGATGGTTTGATCTTGATCATTGTTAAATCATCATGGTTTTTTATTATTGACAATTTGACCATAAAATAAAAGTGTAAGTGTTGATCTTTATTTAACCTTTAAGGCTGTAAAGTCCTGTGTAAACCGGATTCCTTTGTAGAACTCTTATTTTGAAAGGACCGGAAGTGTCTCGGTTGCAGTTGCCACCTGCGCTCGTGCCTCCGCCGCTCCCCCCGAAACGTCAGCTGACCGTCGGCCGGTCTGCTGACAGTCAAACCCCCGGAATCCGCCACCGTGACCCGGGCCCCGCACCAGGCCGAGGCTGGTCCCTCCGCTCCCCGTCTCTGGAGCTCCCGACCCGGCCTGCTCTGTGACCTCGCCCCGCCTGAAGATCCGCTTCCCCGAGGCCGGTGAGCCGGTGGCCCGTCCCCGAGCCTGAGCGCCCTCCGCCGGCCCCTGCGGCCCCCGCTGCCCGTGATGTCGGTGCTGGAGCTCGGCCTGCAGGCTCTGGCCGTGTTCGGCTTCATCCTCTTCTTCGTGCTGTGGCTCATGCACTTCATGTCCATCATCTACGTGTAAGTCCGAGCTAACGGCTAACGGCTAACGCTCCGTGTTTAGGACTCATTTAGCACTTTTATTGAACATTAAACCAAACAAAAGAAGGACTGGGGTTTACTTTGAGGCTTATCTGAGATTATAAGACAGAAAAATGAGCCTCTCTCACGATTTAGCGGCTCTGTTGGGCGTTTTCCTGGGTGAGCGCTGACTGGTGTAGCGGGTGTGGGAGCGACCGTGTTATCTGGTGCTGCTCCGCTGCTCAATATACCTGCCAGTAAAGTCCCGATGATTGGCCTTATATTGATTTTTTATTGTTATATTGTTTTATATTAATATTGTTTGGTATTTATATGAATATTTTTTTATACTTGTATTGTTTTATGTTTATATTGTTTTATAATTATATTTAGATGTTTTATGTTTATATTATTTTATAATTATATTTAGATGTTTTATGTTTATATTATTTTATAATTATATTTAGATGTTTTATGTTTATATTATTTTATAATTATATTTAGATGTTTTATGTTTATATTGTATCATGTTTACTGCCGTGGTTAACGGTGAGCTGTCTCAGTAATAATCATAAACATCTCTGATCCTGCTTCTCAACTCAACTTTATTTATAAAGCACTTTAAAAACAACCACAGTTGAAACAAAGTGCTGTCCACAAATAGAACAGATAAAATAAAGAAGATATAACTACTAAAACAATTGTTTCAATGTTTTTAAAAACCCAATTTAAAACAGTAGAAACAATGAGTAAAAACAAACCATAAAACACTAAAACAGGAGCCGAGTCTCATGCAGGGTCAAAGGCCAAGGAATAAAAATGAGTTTTAAGAAGAGTTTTAAAAATGCTTCTGTCGCTTTGAAAATTAAAAACATTGTAAAAATAAAATCAATGAAATGCTGCTGAAGAAAATCAGAACAACAGCCCTGTGCTCACTAAACTGTGACTGTAGGCTGAAACAATAATTTTATATCTTTAATAATAATAATGTGTTCAGTCAAAGAAAAGCTCACACAGATATTCACTGTGATATTTAGGATTTAAAATGCTTTACATGCACATAAACAGTCATGTAATACAGACACTAAAGTATGTAAGTATTCAGTAAAAATTTGAATGTTCATTATTTATTCATTAATGAAAACGATTAAACCATCATTAATGAGATCAGACTAAACTGTGAGTTATAATTAACACATAATTCAGGTTGCATGTCGTCGTTTCCTTATCAAAGTTTATTTTTCATACTTTATTCTTTTTTACTGCTTATTGTCTTTTCATAAAGCGTTTGGTCAAATCAGTTATTAAATAATTAAAGGCTGAGCGCGTGGATCTGTCTCAGGATTAAACGGTCGATGTAGAAAAAAGGTTTTTATTCTGTTTTTATTCAAAGATGTCTCATCACCTCCTCTGGTGTCTGCCGTCCCCACCTGTCCGTCCTTGTCACCTGTCCTTTCAAAATAAAAGCTCAAATATTGTAAATAATTACATTAGCACTAATCAGATTATTATAATACTTTAATAATATTTTAATAACATGTCAGCTGACTGAAAAACTGCATTAAACAATGAAAACAGAGGAACAGAGATAACAGTGGAGGATTCTCTTCATTATCTGGGCCACATGTGGTCCGCGGGCCGCCTGTTGCCCTCCTCTGTCTCAGATGAGTTCTCTGTTGTAACTACGACAACCGCAGACGCTGTCGGCCAAGAGTCACCAGGTAACACGGTAACCGTTCGAACTGATACACCAGTTAGCTTGAGCAGCCCGAGCCTCTCGCTGCGATATCAGCTACTGTGCTGCTATAATGTTTATTTAATGATTAATTAATGAAGCTGGAGAGGTTATTAAACAGCCCGGCGGGTGACTCGGGCTCAGTTCGGTCTGAATCGCGGGTCTGACTCGGTTTGTCACGGCTCGTTAGCATGGGCTAACGCTAGCATCAGCTAACGCAGTTTCCTGGTTGCTCCGGCTGTGGCAGAATCTCATTCAGAGATCTGTTGGTTTTCAGAGGACGCTGTCCCGGGCTGGAGACCTCCTCTAATGTAGATGTTTAAACGGTTTATGAAATCCTCTCATGCTCCTCTTCAGTTCGGCTCACAGTCAGTCTCTGTTTCAGACGCTCAGGCCAATAAATTTAACATTTTTATGAATCTTTTCTCGAGGACTCGGGACTCCATCACTGAGGCTGAAGGGCCTGTTTAGTGAACGGGGTCAGTCTAATGGAGTTTGAGCATAAATCATGTTTACCTGAGGTGGGACGGACAAGGATCAGAGTTTAAACTAAACACCTCAAACAGGGGAATGAAATTATTGTTTCATTTATTAGTTTTTAATAACATTTATAGTTAATATGGAGTAATTCTATGGACCCACCGGCTCCTCCAACAGGCTGATAGTCCTCACAGATGTCCCATGATCCACTATAAGACAAGGGAGACCAGTCCCCAAAGAGGTCCTGGTCTCCCTCAGGTCCTGACAGAGACCCCCATGAACCTCCAAACCCCCCCCCCCCCCGTGGTTGAATCAGACGTAACAGCTGATGCTTCATCACTGACTCAGAGGGCTGCCTCACTTCCTGTGGGCCTTACTGAAACTCTTATTGAGCAAGACCTGCTGATGGGGGGAGTCCAGAGCTGGTCCTGGTCTCTGGTCTCGCTGACTTCCTGAGTCCTTCATGAACCCTTTCTGTGAGGGGGCGGCTCTGCAGACTTGGCGTGACTGAATTACCCAGAGTTCATTGCAGTGGGACATGTGGCAGGAGCCGACGGTCGCTAAAGTCTGAAGTCGGTCTTTAAAGTTTCCCGTCTGTCTGACGGTCTGTTATCGTCACAGTGTTGACCCTGTGGGGGTGAATAATAAGAAACAATGTACCCGTAAACATGTTAGGAAACTACCACCAAATCTGAGCTCCTCTGTCAAAATCCAGCTGGAATTAAAAAGTAAACTTTAACTGTAGTCTGTTTGAATTTTAATAGAGTCACAAATAAAATCAAAGAAGTGGCGTCTAAATAATTCTCTGATTATCCAACGAGTCGGCTGGTGGTTTGGAGTCCTGAGAGCTGCTGTGATCCTGTTACACTGAAATTTAAACTATTTTTATTAGTTTTTTTAACGTCTTCACAGCCGTGCATGATGAGATGTAGAGCAGATCTATAATGATAGTGAACATAGAAACTGTCCGATGTGTTTTCTTTATTATAGGTGAAACATATTTCTATAAGTGTAAATGCCTTTTGTCTGTTTGTGTAAACTTATAGATAACTTAAAGTCTGTATAAACTCGGTGCTGTACGTCTGCGTGTTTCACATAAAGATTAAAATGTTGGAGGTAAAGGAAAAAGCTGGCGATTGTGTTAGCGTTAGCATGATTGCTGTCCCGCTCCTGAGATTCACCTGTTTGACCTTCAGGCAATCAAACCCTCTCTAACGGAGGAGCTGCTGACCTTTGACCTTTGTGTTTGTCACAGGCGTCTTCACCTCCACAGGAAAAGGTCAGAGGTCAAACAGCCGTTCGTGCAGCTAGTTGGAGTCTCTCTGCTGAAGCCTCTGAAGGGCGTCGACCCGAACCTGATCTCCAACCTGGAGACCTTCTTCACCCTGGACTACCCCAAGGTGAGCTAGCTGCTGACGCTAGCTGCTGACGCTAGCTGCTAATGTGAGCTTCTGACGCTAGCTTCTGATGCTAACTGCTGATGCTAGCTGCTAATAACACTTCAATTATAAAAGTTGGCCATTTAATTATTCCATCAATACCACCTTAACTGCCCTAATAATGATATAAACCCATTAATACCACCTTAACATGTGGTTATAGTGATGTTAACTCCTCTATACCACCTTAACATGTGGTTATAGTGATGTTAACTCCTCAATGCCACCTTAACATGTGGTTATAGTGATGTTAACTCCTCAGTGCCACCTTAACATGTGGTTATAGTGATGTTAACTCCTCAATGCCACCTTAACTATGGTAATGGTGATATTTACTCCTCAATACCACCTTAAGATGTGGTAATAGTGATATTTACTCCTCAATACCACCTTAACTGTGGTAATAGTGATATTAACTCCTCAATACCACCTTAACATGTGGTTATAGTGATGTTAACTCCTCAATACCACCTTAACTGTTTTTATATTGATGTTAACTCCTCAATGCCACCTTAACATGTGGTTATAGTGATGTTAACTCCTCAATGCCACCTTAACTATGGTAATGGTGATATTAACTCCTCAATGCCACCTTAACATGTGGTTATAGTGATGTTAACTTCTCAATGCCACCTTAACTATGGTAATGGTGATATTTACTCCTCAATACCACCTTAACATGTGGTAATAGTGATGTTAACTCCTCAATGCCACCTTAACATGTGGTTATAGTGATGTTAACTTCTCAATGCCACCTTAACTGTTTTTATAGTGATGTTAACTCCTCAATGCCACCTTAACATGTGGTTATAGTGATGCTAAACCCCTCAATACCACCTTAACATGTGGTTATAGTGATGTTAACTCCTCAATACCATCTTAACTGTCGTAATAGTGATATTAAAACCTCAGTGCCACCTTAACTGTGTTGATAGTGATGTTAACTCCTCAATGCCACCTTAACATGTGGTTATAGTGATATTAACCCCTCAATACCACCTTAACTGCTCTAATAGTCTTCCTGTCCTCCGTCTGTTGCAGTACGAGGTCCTGCTGTGCGTCCAGGACCAGGACGACCCGGCCGTGGACGTCTGTAAGAAGCTTTTGGGCAAATATCCGAACGTGGACGCGCGGCTGTTCATCGGTAAGGCCGGCCGCTCGTCCTGATTGGCTGCTGAAGTATTAATTCAATAAAAACTCCATAAATGAATAAACTGGAGAGTCTTTCAGAAGCAGGAAGAGTTTGTGACCCAGTAAAATCTCTTAGATCGACTCTGTCAGTTTATCCGCCAAATCAGATTTTATTATTTCAATGTTACGTTTTTTTTTTTCGTATTATTTTTATTTCTCTAAGTTTATTTTTCTGCTTCACTTTGTTTTATGAATTAATGTTTAATTTGTCTCTGATGTTATCATGAGCTGGAATATTGTCCCAAATAAGTAAATAAATGAAATTTAAAAAAACCGGCTCCTGTTAGCCGCTAACGTTAGCATGTGCTGCTCCGTGGTCCTCAGGGGGGAAGAAGGTCGGCATCAACCCCAAGATCAACAACCTGATGCCGGGCTACGAGGGCGCCAAGTACGGCCTGGTGTGGATCTGTGACAGCGGCATCAGAGGTCAGTGCAGCAACGTTTGACTTGACCTTTGAACTCCAATCACGGGTCATAATGCTAATGCTAACTGTGTGTTTATCACAGTGAAACCCGACACCCTGACGGACTTGACCAATCAGATGACGGAGAAGGTCGGGCTTGTTCATGGGCTGCCGTACGTCGCCGACCGCCAAGGCTTTGCTGCCACGCTGGAGCAGGTAACATGCTAACAGTCAGGTTTAGCTAAAGCTAATCAAAGTTAATTACTGTAGGCTAACTACCTCTGTCAACTAGCAACGCAACACATCTGTTAGCCTGACAGGATGGAATTCAGTGCTAACGGATGTTAATGCTAATGTTTTCCAGGTGTATTTTGGGACGTCCCATCCGCGCTCGTACATCTCTGCTAACGTGACGGGGATCAAGTGCGTGACGGGGATGTCCTGCCTCATGAGGAAGGACGTGCTGGACCAGGCCGGGGGATTGGTCGCCTTCGCCCAGTACATCGCAGAAGATTACTTCATGGCTAAAGCTATCGCAGACAGGTTAGCATGTTAGCATTAGCAGAAGATCACCTCATTGCTAAAGCTATTGCAGACAGGTTAGCATGTTAGCATTAGCAGAAGATCACTTCATGGCTAAAGCTATTGCAGATAGGTTAGCATGTTAGCATTAGCAGAAGATGTCTTCATGGCTAAAGCTGTAGCAGACAGGTTAGCATGTTAGCATTAGCAGAAGATCACTTCATGGCTAAAGCTATCGCAGACAGGTTAGCATGTTAGCATTAGCAGAAGATGTCTTCATGGCTAAAGCTGTAGCAGACAGGTTAGCATGTTAGCATTAGCAGAAGATCACTTCATGGCTAAAGCTATCGCAGACAGGTTAGCATGTTAGCATTAGCAGAAGATCACCTCATTGCTAAAGCTATTGCAGACAGGTTAGCATGTTAGCATTAGCAGAAGATCACTTCATGGCTAAAGCTATTGCAGATAGGTTAGCATGTTAGCATTAGCAGAAGATCACCTCATGGCTAAAGCTATCACAGACAGGTTAGCATGTTAGCATTAGCAGAAGATGTCTTCATGGCTAAAGCTGTAGCAGACAGGTTAGCATGTTAGCATTAGCAGAAGATCACCTCATGGCTAAAGCTGTAGCAGACAGGTTAGCATGTTAGCATTAGCAGAAGATCACTTCATGGCTAAAGCTGTAGCAGACAGGTTAGCATGTTAGCATTAGCAGAAGATCACCTCATGGCTAAAGCTATCACAGACAGGTTAGCATGTTAGCATTAGCAGAAGATCACTTCATGGCTAAAGCTGTAGCAGACAGGTTAGCATGTTAGCATTAGCAGAAGATCACCTCATGGCTAAAGCTATCACAGACAGGTTAGCATGTTAGCATTAGCAGAAGATGTCTTCATGGCTAAAGCTATCGCAGACAGGTTAACATGTTAGTCTTGGCAGAAGATCACCTCATGGCTAAAGCTATTGCAGACAGGTTAGCATGTTAGCATTAGCAGAAGATCACCTCATGGCTAAAGCTATTGCAGACAGGTTAGCATGTTAGCATTAGCAGAAGATCACCTCATGGCTAAAGCTATCGCAGACAGGTTAACATGTTAGCATTAGCAGAAGATTTCTTCATGGATAAAGCTATCGCAGACAGGTTAGCATTAGCAGAAGATGTCTTCATTGCTAAAGCTATCGCAGACAGGTTAGCATTAGCATGTTAGCATGTAGCATGTTAGCATGTAGCATGTTAGCATGTTAGCATTAGCAGAAGATTTCTTCATGGCTAAAGCTATCGCAGACAGGTTAACATGTTAGCATTAGCAGAAGATTTCTTCATGGCTAAAGCTATCGCAGACAGGTTAGCATGTTAGCATTAGCAGAAGATCACCTCATGGCTAAAGCTATTGCAGACAGGTTAGCATGTTAGCATTAGCAGAAGATCACCTCATGGCTAAAGCTATTGCAGACAGGTTAGCATGTTAGCATTAGCAGAAGATCACCTCATGGCTAAAGCTATTGCAGACAGGTTAGCATGTTAGCATTAGCAGAAGATGTCTTCATTGCTAAAGCTATCGCAGACAGGTTAGCATGTTAGCATTAGCAGAAGATTTCTTCATGGCTAAAGCTATCGCAGACAGGTTAACATGTTAGCATTAGCAGAAGATTTCTTCATGGCTAAAGCTATCGCAGACAGGTTAGCATGTTAGCATTAGCAGAAGATCACCTCATGGCTAAAGCTATCGCAGACAGGTTAGCATGTTAGCATTAGCAGAAGATCACCTCACTGCTAAAGCTGTAGCAGACAGGTTAGCATGTTAGCATTTGTCCTCGGTCTCCTTTAATCTGAACCTTTGTTTCCTCAGAGGGTGGAAGTTCTCCATGGCGACACAGGTGGCGCTGCAGAACTCAGGCTCGTACTCGATTGGCCAGTTTCAGTCCAGAATGATCAGGTGACCCCGCAGCTCTTTGCTGATTGGACCTCATTATTTTAAATTTTAGAATTTTTTAAATGTTTTTTATTTTAATTTTGATCTGTTTGCTTTTGTTTTTGTTTTGTTTTATTGATTTATTTTTCTTCACCATTTTTTTTGTTTTGCTTTGTTTTTGTTTGGTTTGTATGTTTTTGTTTTTTTGTTTTTTTGTTTTGTTTAGTTGTGTTATTTTGTTGGTCAGTGTTTGAATTACGTATGTGAACGTTTATTGTTGATAAATGTTTTTCTGTTTGAGTCATTTTTTTGTTTTTATTTCTCTGGCTGTGTTGTTGATAAACATTTTTTATTTTGTGTTTTTTGCAGGTTAAAAAAGTTTTTGTACTTGAATGTTTTTGTCTCCATGTGGACGACGTTGTTGTTGTGACTGAGTTTTGAACATGTTTGTTTTTGTGTTTTTGTTTCGAGGTGGACGAAGTTGCGGATAAACATGCTGCCGGGCACCGTCCTGGAGCCCGTCTCCGAGTGCTTCCTGGCCAGCCTCATCATTGGCTGGGCAGCTCATTATGTATTCAGGTATGCAGCCAATCACAGGGCAGACAGGAGCAGTGCTCATGGTGATCAGTGAAGTCAAACCCCCTGCTTTGATTCCTGTCAGAATAATTCTGCTGATTCTACTGAAAAACAGAGCAGTGACTTCCTGTTTTATTTTGAAGTACTTCCTGCCCTGCTGACTCTGCTGTTTCTTCTTCAGGTGGGACATGATGGTCTTCTTCATGTGTCACTGTCTCGCCTGGTTTATTTTCGACTACATTCAGCTGACTGGAGTCCAGGTATGACATCAGCAGCTGCATGCGCTTTTATTTTGAAAGGGGAGACTGACCGATACTGAACAGCTGTTTGTCATTCATGTTTTTTTATATAATCACATGTTTTCTATCAAACGACGAGTCAGCTGAAAGTAAAGGCCAGAATCAGGCTCTTAATTTAAAAGGTGGAATATTTTATTTTGAAGGACTGTGTCTTTTTTAAGGGATCAAATAGGAATGATTAAAGCTGGAATTCAAACTCAAGTAGGCAGGAGATCCTCATTAAACCCGAATTAATAGCTTGGGTTAACCGGCTACATATAACCAACTTGACTTAACCGGCTTCACATAACCAGCTTGAGTTAACCGGCTTCATGTAACCAACTTGAGTTAACCGGCTTCATATAACCAGCTTGAGTTAACCGGCTTCATGTAACCAGCTTGAGTTAACCGGCTTCATGTAACCAGCTTGAGTTAACCGGCTTCATGTAACCAGCTTGAGTTAACCGGCTTCATGTAACCAGCTTGAGTTAACCGGCTTCATATAACCAGCTTGAGTTAGCCGGCTTCACATAACCAGCATGAGTTAACCGGCTTCACATAACCAGCTTGAGTTAACCGGCTTCATATAACCAGCTTGAGTTAACCGGCTTCACATAACCAGCATGAGTTAACCGGCTTCATATAACCAACTTCAGTTAACCGGCTTTATATAACCAGCTTGAGTTAACCGGCTTCATATAACCAGCTTGAGTTAACCGGCTTCATATAACCAGCTTGAGTTAACCGGCTTCATATAACCAGCTTGGGTTAGCCAGCTTCATATAACCAGCTTGAGTTAACTGGCTAAATATAACCAGCTTGAGTTAGCCGGCTTCACATAACCAGCTTGAGTTAGCCGGCTTCATATAACCAGCTTGAGTTAACCGGCTTCATATAACCAGCTTGAGTTAACCGGCTTCATATAACCAGCTTGAGTTAACCGGCTTCATATAACCAGCTTGAGTTAACCGGCTACATATAACCAGCTTGAGTTAACCGGCTTCATATAACCAGCTTGAGTTAACCGGCTTCCCATAACCTCCTTGAGTTAACCGGCTTCATATAACCAGCTTGAGTTAACCGGCTACATATAACCAGCTTGAGTTAGCCGGCTTCACATAACCTCCTTGAGTTAACCGGCTTCATATAACCAGCTTGAGTTAACCGGCTTCATATAACCGGCTTGAGTTAACCGGCTTCATATAACCAGCTTGAGTTAACTGCTTCCATTTTGAGTTAACCGGTTTCATATAATCAGCTTGAGTTAACGGTTCACATAACCAGCTTGAGTTATTTTATAACCAGCTTGAGTTAATGCCTATATAACCAGCTTGAGTTAACGTTCACATAACCAGCTTGAGTTAACGGCTTTATATAACCAGCTTGAGTTAACCGGCTTCATATAACCAGCTTGAGTTAACCGGCTTCACATAACCAGCTTGAGTTAACCGGCTTCATATAATCAGCTTGAGGTAACCGGCTACATATAACCAGCTTGAGTTAACCGGCTACACATAACCAGCTTGAGTTATTCGGCTTCACATAACCAGCTTGAGTTAACCGGCTTCGTATAACCAGCTCGAGTTAACCGGCTTCATATAACCAGCTTGAGTTAACCGGCTTCATATAACCAACTTGAGTTAGCCAGCTTCACATAACTAGCATGAGTTAACCGGCTTCATATAACCAGCTTGAGTTAACCGGCTTCATATAACCAGCTTGAGTTAACCGGCTTCATATAACCAGCTTGAGTTAACCGGCTACACATAACCAGCTTGAGTTATTCGGCTTCACATAACCAGCTTGAGTTAACCGGCTTCGTATAACCAGCTCGAGTTAACCGGCTTCGTATAACCAGCTCGAGTTAACCGGCTTCATATAACCAGCTTGAGTTAACCGGCTTCATATAACCAGCTTGAGTTAGCCAGCTTCACATAACTAGCATGAGTTAACCGGCTTCATATAACCAGCTTGAGTTAACCGGCTTCATATAACCAGCTTGAGTTAACCGGCTTCACATAACCAGCTTGAGTTAACCGGCTTCATATAACCAGCTTGAGTTAGCCGGCTACATATAACCAGCTTGAGTTAGCCGGCTTCACATAACCAGCTTGAGTTAACCGGCTTGTTACTGGAGCGCGGTGTGAGGCGGGTGTTAGCAGTGCAGCATTTGTAGCGTCTGTGGTGAGGGTGGTCATTTCGCGGCTGTTAGATCCAAACACAGACGGTGGAATAGAGCTGGAGACCTTTTCTGAGACAGGATTAAGAAAACCTTAAAACAGGAACAAGCTCAGGCTGTTTTATTCCTCGCTCTGTGCTGATTGGCTGCTGATCTGTGACATCATCCTGGTGCAGGGCGGACCCCTCTGCTTCTCAAAGCTGGACTTCGCCGTGGCGTGGTTCATCCGGGAGTCGATGGCGGTGCAGATCTTCCTGTCGGCGCTGTGGGACCCCACCATCAGCTGGAGGACCGGACGCTACCGCCTACGCTGCGGCGGCACGGCAGAGGAGATCCTGGACGTCTAGTTACCACAGCAACACGCTGCCCCGCCCCTAACCCTGCCCCTGACCCCGCCCCCTCACGAACCGTGGAGAGAAATAGACTGACCACGTTTGTTTCTGTTTTTTATGAGTCAAAGTGAGCGTGTGCGAGCGAGCGTGAGCGTGAGCGTGCGTGCGAGCGTGAGCGATTATTTATGTTCTTTTTGGTGCTAAAACTAAACGATGCCAGAACAAGCCAATGAGAGCGCAGGACGGAGAAAACAAATCTGTGAGGGAGTGATGCGTCGCACTGAACCCAACCTCTTTGGTCACTCAGCCTCCAAGACAGCAGCCAATCAGGAGGGAGGAGCTGAAAACCCTCTCCTGATTGGCTGATTCCCCTCCCCGTGTCTCCACTTCAGTGTTTGAAGATTTTTTATGAAAACATTAAAAACAGAAACAGAGACGCAGAAGCAAAATTAAAGTTAGATCGATGAAGTTTCCGTGATGATGATTACCTGGAGATCGTTTAATCAGAGGTCAGAGGTCAGCGAACAAAAAACCCAAACTTTTGTCTTTAAAGAAAATTATTAAACCGTCAGTTTTGTCTTCATCGCAGCTTTCTTCTCAAAGATATGAACGTTTGATTTTCTTCTGTGACGTGAATCAGCTCATGAATCTGTTCCAGATCATCACACAGCCACGTTTTAATTATTAATTTACTATTTTAAACTGAAACGCTGTTGAACTGAGGACATAAACATTTTTAACTAAAATGTAATTAATCAAAACTTTAAAAGCCTCTTAAATAAATGACTCACATTCACATCCAAAGTCTGGAAATGTAAAATTACATTTCTTCCACTTGTGACTGAGTTCTTGTGAATGAATAAATGTTCACGTGTGGCTCTGCAGTATGAAATATTTCATTTAATCTTCATTCAGAGCTTCAGTCCACAAAGACACGACTTCATTAACTCTTCAAGAGAACAAGCCAAACTTTTGATTCTTTAAAATTAGAAATTTTGTTTTTGTTTATATAAATCCATAAATTTACTTTATTCTTGTAAATTGTGTTTTGCGTCACCTCTAAAGTGCTCGACCTCGTTAATCCTTGATTAGCACGTCGTTCATGTGGTTCATTAAAAACAGTCATAAGATTTAACTTGTGACCTCACTCTGGTAGGTTTACTGTTTCCTGTCAAATTTACAGCGTTTTTAACACATTTGTCTTATTTCTGTACATTTAAGAACAAAAATCTTAAGTTTGTTATTTCAGTTTGTGAAATCTGAATTTTGTCCCTGAACTTTTAATTTTATGAATTTATTTCATAGTTTGGTTTAGGGTCTCTGTTGTGCCTTTGCTGATGCATTTATTTTTTATTTTTATTAAATTTATGACTTAAGTTTCATGAGTTTGGACGGTAAAGTCCTGTGACTTTATTCTAATGAATAATTAGTCCCTGATGTTTTCATCTTTCCCTTCGTCACTTAAATTTTCACGTTTGTGACTTTATTCTGGTGAATTCAAACGTCGTCTCGTTGATTTAATCAAACTCATAAAAACTTTGACCTCGTTTTGAGTTTCATTTCTCTGATCTTCAGTTTTTCTGATGGAAACGTTCTGATGGTCCCACCAAGACCTCGGCCCGTGGAGGTGGCAGCGTGCTGTCGAGCCGCCAAAGCCTTCAAAATAAAACTTCCTGTTACACTGCAAACTTGGCGTCACCATGGTAACGCCTCTGGTGTCAATCATCACTTTTCAGTTTCCTGAAAATCCCTAAACTGTGAAGATTAAAAGTCGGAGGATTTCTGTTTCTGCTCAGATAAATATAAATAATTTTGTTTCTTGATGCTCTCACCCCTCACAGATAAGCCCCGCCCCCTCACCGGCGAGCACTGAGAGAAACCGTGAATCAGTATTTTGACGCTAACGGTCGAGACATTTCACTTCAGACACGCAGGACCAAAAAGACGAACCTGGAACATTTCTGATCTTTTATTTCTGAGCGTTTGTTTTTGTTTGTCCTTCGGTCTGAACACTGTACTGTGTGTGTGCGTGCGTGTGCGTGTGCGTGTGCACGTGAGCGTGTTTTTTAAGCCGTGTTACTGCTGTTAGCCGTTAGCTGTTACGGAGCCACAGGAGGTTTGGTTGATGACGTCAGCTGAGAGTCGGACGAGCCCCTGACGCCGTCGTCCAATCAGATCAGTAGGATTGTTGTTCTTATTTTTTATGACATTTATCTGCTGTAGTCTGCAAACCGACCAATCACAGGCCAGGATTGTGTCAACACAGGAACAATAAAGTTTTATCAAAATAAACTGTGTGTGTGTAAATCTTTAATCTTTAAAAAGTTCAGTTTGAGTTTGTGAACTTTCCTCAGAGCCGCTCGCTGTGGTTTAACCCGCCCCTTTAAGGGGAACGCCTCGCTTTTGGGGGCGGAGCCTATCCCCGCTTACACGGGGCGAGAGGCAACGTACAGTCTGAACCAGCCAATCACAGGGCCACGTGGAGAGACATTCACCCTAATCCGTCAAATGGTGTTTTTGGTCTGTGGAAAGAAGCAGGAGAGCCGGGGAGAGCCTGCACATGCACAGGGAGAGCAGGCACAGCGCGGTCTGCACCACGAGCTGAAAAAACATTTTTACTTCTTTGATTTTCAGTTTTATGACTAAATCACTCTGAACAAACCTTTTTAAGCTCAGGGCTTTACCGTAACGTCTCGATTAAAACGCGCACGTTTTAGCTTTTCTATAAACTCTTAATTTTTGTGTGCCTGTTAAACACGAGCTGGAGTCACCATGGCAACATGTCTGATTGAAAAAGCAGAATTACTCTGCACAAACAGGCGACCACGGCACTGCCATCTACATCTAAAGAAAATGCCTCTAAGTCTTTTTTTCACTTCCTGGTTTATGATGTCATAGTTATACAGTCTCCGCCCACCTGTGTCCTGCTGGTCTGACTGTTCTTAAACTTTATTCACATTAAAATATCATCTGTTCCTAATATGGTTGAAATTGAATATCAGCTTATTGAAAGAAAGTGATGATTTCTGCTGTGGAGACTTCAGGACTGAAGTCATTTCTCAGTTTCAGCTTAAGAGCAGGTTAAAACTTTATTTTGAAAATCTACCTCAGGACTTAAAGACCGATTATAATCAACACCTGAACTCGGTTCTCGTTAAGTCATCTGGTTGATTGAATATTTGATGATATTAAGGTCGTCTGTAAAATTGTTTTGCCTTTAAAAAAATGACAAACTGGTTCATTTCCTGTTAATCCTGATTTAAGACTCTAAATGAACCAGTTACACCTCGTTAACCTGACACTGCAATCTCATTGGTGGTTTATGAAAGTGGGCGGAGCTAAAGAAGCAGGAGGCTGTGATTGGTTGTCAGATGTTTCATTTATTTTGTGATTCATGCTACAACTTCCAGAATAAATAAAAAAAATCAACGAGCCCATCCCCTCTCTGTCCATGCAAAGATCAAATATTAAAAATGTTTGATACAATAATCATGATTGTTTCATAACTGTGATGGTCCCACCTTTTCCCACAATGCACCACAGCATGTTTACATTCATCAGCATCATAAACAAAAACAAACATCCATAAAAAAAACAGGAAAATAGAGCATGACAGGATCAGTAACTCTAAATGTTGTCAATGGGTATAAAGAACTTAAGAAACGACCTTTACCTGCAGCACAGCGGGGACTGGATGTGGGCGGAGTCAGATTATGGGTGGGGCTTAAAGATGATGTGACTCGTTTGTCTACAGATTAAATATTTATGAACATACAGCGCTTTGTTTAATATCAATAAGTCCCAGCTAAATCAGGAAGTGATGTCATGACTTCATCAGCCAATCAAAAGGCTTGTTTCAGTTTGAGCAAAAACACCACATCTCCTGAGGATCTGAGTCTGCGTCAAACTTTGATCACGTGACCGGACACAAAGGTCAACTGAACAGATCTTAAAGGTCAAGGTCACGGAGACTGGAGGTCATCCTGTGCTTGTTAATGAATTTTAATACATTTGAGAATTGATGATGAATGTACTGATTTTAAATTGAATGTCACTTATTTGAGTTTATAAATGTATTAATTACATTTACAAATTAACCAAATCAAGATGATTTACGATTCTTTTGGGAAATAAATGACTTTATTAAAGTAAGCAAAGCCCTTTTCGGTCATTTAAATTATATTCTTTACTTACAGATCAATCACTTGATCCTTGTTTTTCAGAAATTTCAGAATCTGCAAGAATTATAAAGGACTTTTAAAAATATAGAAGCATGAAAATAAAAAGTTATCAGTCTTTCACTGTCTTAAAAAACTTTAAAAAAGTTTAACTTTATTTTATATGGATCTTCATGAGGGTCAGAATTGAAGATTAATTTATTATTAGAAACATATGAACACATGATGTAGGCAAGCAGACAGCGTTCCAACTGAAGTGGCTTATTTTTTCTAAAATAAAAATAAAATATTAAAGCAGGAGAATAATTTATGTTGATACTACACACACACACACATACATTATTATATATTTACATACACAGCTGTGATGGTGGGACTCAGAATGTTGATCTGTAACAGTATAAATACATTCAGAAGTTATAAACCCGCCCACAAATAATGACAATAAAAAGGTTTTAAAAATGTAGAAAAACCTTAAATCTGATCAAAACGACCCGACACCACGAAAAACACCAGCAGACAATCCAGAAAAATAAGGCACAGAAGATTTACCAGTGACAAAACCAAAACCAAAATAAAAATGTAACCAGAAGTAAAAACTGTCGAGCAGCAGGAGTCACCGAGGGCTGACGTGAAGTTAAGTTTGACTCGTCTTTAATCGTCCTCACACTTTAACGGCTGCAGTTTGAGGATTTACTTATCAAAGCTGTGGATTGATTATATTTTATATTTATTTAAGTTGTAGGCAGTTTAACTAAAATCTTTTGCATTAAAAAATGAGATAAAAAAGTAGAATGTCTTAAATTTGAAGCTTGAGCTCAGGGACAAACAGAAACTCGGCTCCAAACTTCTTTACTTTGTTTTTCTGCGTCACGTCCTCTCTGGACTCCATTACCCATCATGCACCAGCAGGCCTCCACGAGAATGTGCTGTTACCTCCGTCACCATTGGAAACGGCCCTCGCCTCGTGAGCATCTGCAGGCACGGCGAGGTCTCCCATTGGTCCGCTGGAGGAGTGGGCGGGGCCTGGCTCAGATGGTGGACTTGGAGAAGGAGACTCGGAGGTGCTGGTTTTGCTCAAGTCGTCGGTCGTGCAGCGCGATCAGAGCCGCGATGGCCTCGTCCACCGACGCCAGCTGCACCAGAGCCATCTTCCTGTCCTTCCTGTGAGGGAGGAAGTGACATCATCAACTGCAGGGAGGACACCTGAGGAGGACAACACCTGCTCATGACAGCTAATATCTATGACACAGCAGTGGACAGACGGTGGACAAACAGACACAGACGATGGATGGACAGACACAGACAGTGGACAGACACAGATGGTCGACAGACAGACAGACGGTGGACAGACGGTGGACAGACGGTGGACAAACAGATGGTCGACAGACAGACAGACGGTGGACAGACGGTGGACAGACGGTGGACAGACGGTGGACGGACAGACACAGACGGTGGACAGACAGTGGACAGACAGAGGGTGGACAGACACAGACGGTGGACAGTCTGACACAGACGGTGGACAGACAGACACAGATGGTGGACAGACGATGGACAGACACAGATGGTGGACAGAAAGACACAGACGGTGGACGTACGGACACAGACAGTGGACAGACAGACACAGACGGTGGACAGACAGTGGACAGACAGACACAGACGGTGGAAAGACAGTGGACAGACAGACGGTGGACAGACACAGACGGTGGACAGTCTGACACAGACGGTGGACAGACAGACACAGATGGTGGACAGACACAGATGGTGGACAGACAGACAGACGGTGGACAGATGGTGGACAGACACAGACGTTGGACAGACACAGATGGTGGACAGACACAGACTATGGACAGACAGTAGACAGACACAGATGGTGGACAGACACAGACTGTGGGCAGACGGTGGACAGACACAGACGGTGGACAGACACAGATGGTGGACAGACAGACACAGATGGACACACAAACAGATTTATAAAAATATTCTTATGATCATGTGACGAGCCTCAGAGCAGGAGCTCCAGACGCTCAAACATTTACAAAAACAAACACCGGCGTGATGAAGACTCACCGAACAGGATGAAGAGGCACTGAGGAGAGACGCTCTGTGGAGACAAACGCTGTCAGTAAAGTTCATTCAAAGAGCTGCGCTCTGATTGGTCCATTTGTGCGAGCGTGTCACTGACCTCCGGGTTCAGGTTGGACACCAGCAGCACGGAGTGGACACCAGGGGGTGCCACCTGCAGCGAGACGCGAGGAGGAGACAACAGGGCACCGGGGACGGCCGCCATCGCCAAACCTGAGGAGAGAAACATTATTAAAAAAACAGAGGAAACAACAAGAGAAATGCATCATGGGAGATTCTCATCCTATGGGGGACGCACCGCTGTGCTGGTGGAAGGTCGACGGGAACATCGTCGCTCCGAACGCAGGCGAGGACACACCTGGAACACAGGTACATCGCCATCTTCATCATCACCATCATCATCAGCATTATCATCATCATCATCACCATCATCATCATCATCATTATCAACATCATCAACATCATCATCATCATCATCATCACCATCATCATCACCATCATCATCATCACCATCATCATCAACATCATCACCACCATCTTCATCATCACCATTATTATCATCACCGTCATCATCATCATCAGCATCACCATCATCATCATCATCATCATCATCATCACCATCATCATC